>CAXKVY010000700.1:0-140229 GCA_964058915.1 Tetropium fuscum
ATTCGAGCTAGATGAGTGGTTTAAGGATATATTATAATTATCGTAGGCGCTAGCACTATAATATGTATTATTTTATTATTTACCTCTTCTTTTCCCTGCTGCTTTCGTGAACTCTAATGTCCTTTGATGGATTTCCACGCCGGTATTTCCATATTGGGTTTTAAATGGTTACCCAATCTTAGTTTTGTTGACCTTTTACGCTTTTTTTAAATGGTTTTGTGGGCATTTTTTTTGTTTGTCGGGTTTGCTACTTACTTCTTAAAATCCCTTCTTTTCCTATGGTTTTCTGTCCTCTGGGGTCTTTTGCTGGGGTACCTACCTAGCATTTTACGTAGGCATTGTGAGTATAAAACTCGGTTTTCCGGGTTGGAGGCTCCCCATTGGCCACCATCTTTAAAAATGGTGTGCAAACAGTTTATCCGCGATATCATGGGAACCGCAAGATTCACAAAATAAATTCTAGTGCTTTATTTGTAGACAGTTGAATTATCTACAATCCTAGTCTACATTCTTCTTACCGTGAAATCCGTAAAACTAAAAATGAAAATATAACTAAAAATAGACTAAAAATTCTCAAGAAAATATCAATGAAGGGTTAAAACTTTTTTCTATTAAGTTAATTAAAAAAACAAGACGATTTTTGTAGGTCATTTTCTTAAAAAAAATTCTCTACTAATTTTGAATTTTCTTTTATTTAGAGAGATGTTAGGACATAGCCAAGTCCTAGTCGAAAGTCCATTACAAAGAACTTTTATTTTTATACTTGCACGTAACCAGGGCCCATAACCTGTTGAGTTAACCTGGCTATTTAAATAAAACACAATAGAACTAGTAGATTTAATGATAAAATATCATCTTGAATATTACGTCTTGAATATAACAGAGCAACTAGTAAATGAGCGTACTAGTAAATGAAATAGAAGTGGTCACGTAGTCACGTATATCAATAGTTATTGGGGAACTGTTTATATAATGATCATGCCTGAAAGAACCTTTATATGAAATGGGACTGGCACATGAGATGCCCCTCACAAAGTATAAACAATGGTATCATTACTGAGACGTTTTAATTTTTTCCTATTTGTATATAATAAGTCCAACGGTACGTCTCGGTTGTCTTGGTGGTCAGTTGTCTTTTGTACGAGTATGATTTGCCAATTTTCTCTAGGCGGTGCTTTAATTTTGTGCATTTCATGTTGCACGGCACTAATTCAATGCCTTTCTGATATTCTCATATGCTGTGATTCATAGAAAACCATAAAGTAATGCTAATAATGAAGTCACAATAAGAAATAATTCTTATTGTTAAGAGCTTTGATCGTTCGTTCAGCATCAAATCCCAGGGTTGCGTAAGCGAATTTGTCGGATCCCTATATTTTCTAATCTCACGAGACAAATAATCCCCTTCCAAAACTCGATCGGCAGAGAAGGCAATATTTCTTCGGTACGCCCTTTTTCTGACGTTTTATTTTTACATTTTTATATGAGATAAAGAAACTATAAATCAGAGAAAACCATGAGAATCAGATGGAAATATGTAGGTGCACGCGTATATATAGTTTTAGGACATGTTTAGATTTATGGTTGTCATTCTTTATATTATCTATAAACTTTGATCAAATTGCAGGAATGCCAGGTTACCTACAAAATAAGGCACAAGGGTTCTTATATTTCACAGAAGGGGGTTATGCTTGTTTGTTTAATTTAAAACCAATCCGATAGGCGTTTAAAATGCTATAAAATTTGCTCCTCGGTGGGGCCTTTCAAATACAAACATAATAAATTTATATTCACTAAGAATAAATGTGCTGCATATGAGAAAAAAATACGGTAACACTGCTCTTGTGTTCTGATGTGTAGGCATGCCAAATGATTTATACAATAAATATATTTTCATGTCAAAATGGTAGAATTTATTATGTTTTGCCTCAGTGTTGTTGCACAGTATTTTAGTGTATTACCGTTCAATTTATAAGCGCTGTTATGGCCCTATTGTGTGCATTGGTGTGCGATACTTGTTCTAGGATCTCTTATATCGAAATGCAAAGTTGTTATAAACAATAAAAAGTACCGCGTCCATAAATCGAACGTAAGAAGTGGGCGTGAAGGTGCAAACAGCGGCCGTATGCGGGGATTTCATGGGATCTTTATGAACATGTATATAGTTTTCAGTTTGTTGTCTTGCAAATTGTGTGCAAAATCGCACCTTTTAGAATACCCAATTATAATATCGAACTTGAGGCTACTGCACCGGTGTTTGATTAAAATTACATGTAAACCTGGTTTCAGCTTGTTTTACATTCCATTGTTTGCAACCGAGAACAAAGGAATTTCGTGCCGCATTTCTCTTAGTGTTGTTGTAAGTCTTAATTTTTAACCGCCTTTCAGATTATTTATTATTGCAATAATGCATTATGCATTTGCTTTACATCTTTATTCTAGTTACATTCTGTTGTTATGATGTAGGTATTCTGCGAAATCATTCTTATTGTAGGTACAATTCAGGACCGCTTTGCATATATATAATGACTCAATCGAGCTCGCGCCGCGATCAGATTTTGCTTAATTTAAAGGGTTAGTTTCTATTTTCTTCAAACAATGCGAGGTGTTAAATTGTCAAAATACAACATACAAGTTACTATGTCAACAAGGTAATATACATGTTCTAAGTGTTATTGAATGCACACGGTATGTAATTCTGAGTACCTATGTGTATTAAACGCGGAAGTTCTTCTTCGCGAAAAATAATTGTGTATTACTTAGTAATCCAGGCGGTATATGTTTTTGGTTGGGTGAATCGCATATGATCGCGAATTTTTGCTTTAATGGCTTCGAAAGATTATTAGAACTGATAATTCTACTATGCGTCAAATCAAAAATATGGGCTTAATTGTTTATTAAACAAATAATGAAAAAATCGCAAAAATAAACTGATTATTTTTTCGTCTGCGCTTATATAACTGGGAGCCTTTTTGTTTTAGAAAAAATTCGAATAGGAAAAAAAGTTTTAGAAACAAAATTCGTCGCTGGTTGCGAATCAAAAAAAATGTTATTGTTATTGCAGATATAGCAAAACAACTTTAAAAAAAGTGAAAGAAACGAGTTTCTTACCGATTTTTTACAAATACTAATTTTATATGCAGGATAAAATTTCATATTCTTCATATTTGGCTAAATATAACTTTTATAACCAAAATAACCAAATTTCATAACCAAATAGCCAAATATCAGCAAAATCGATCAGATAGTTTTTGCACAATATTTTTTCAGCACAATTCAGGCTTTTGAAAAAATATTGAAATGTTTGCAAATTTAACAGAGTAAAAACTAAAACCTCTAGATACTTGAAATTTTTTTCACATGTAAAAGGCGCACAAACCAGTGCATTTTGGAAAATTGCAATCCGTTAATTAGGAGAGCCGAGAGATTAGATTTTGTAGGCATTCAAATAAAAAATCCATACAATTTTATAAAAAAAAATATTTTAAATTATGAACATTTAATTTAGCTATGAAATATAGACACTATATAGACGCTATAGACACTTTGTCAAGCGTTAGCTGAGGGCTCGTAAAAATGTTCTTAAGCGTACACACTAGCAATATCAAGTCAATCTAACAGGGTGCCCTTTAAAACTATACTTAAAACTAGGCTTATCTGTGATATGCAACGAGTCTTCCAGTAACGTGGATCTCTCCTGTAACTCTACACCGGCACAGGGGTCGATAGACCTCAGCAAGGTGGTCCTAAAGGTGGTTCAAAAGTGGTTCAAAAAAGATTGTTCCAAAAAAAAGGTGGTGTGACTTACACTCGCTGACAGACAATAAAGCCTAAGTACTTAGGAAACAGCTTCGAAAAAATAGCTTAGCTGTGTCCGTCAATCAAATCTAGGGAGTTCAACGCAACGCAGGCTCTCAATGTTTTTTATAAAAGTTGTTTGATCCCACTAATGTGGTATGTGTAGACTTATCCATAATCTCAATCTATCGGAACGAATCTACATTAATATGCCATCCACGCGTCTAGCTAAAAACGCCAACGCCCCAGGAAATTAGACCATAGATCTCCGACCAGGCTAACGTCACAGAACTGCCAATGTTCAACTCACAAAACAATAAAGCGACACAGATATGCAATGAGGTATTTGTGGTAAATCTATGACAAAGAATCTATTGAATGTGCTATGACAATATTGATGAAAGTAATATGCCGACCCTAATTTCTAAACGCATGCTAAGGGGAACGCGTAGTCACTGCTTAAAATCAATTTATTCGTCAAATATACCTACAATAAATTTCGGATTCTCACATTGTTAATTACTAAAAGTGAACGTAACAATACTTTTGTGTGCTTCTTCATCTTCTCACTGAAATGAGTTTTCTTCTGCCTCAAATACACAATCCTCGATTTCTTTCCCAGGAGCTCTCTCTCTCTCTCTCTCTCTCTCTCTCTCTCTCTTCATCAGAATCATCTTTCACGTCGATGTCCACATATGTTTTGAGAATTGCTGCATTTTTACATGATTACCCTTGACAAATAGTACAATATCCAGAACATTTTAAACATTAGAACATTGTTTTGTGCAGTTGCAGCGAATAGTTTTTATTAAATTTTCCGTAACCATTCCAGTAAATTTTCCAGTATCCATTCGGTTAATTAGATAGGTTGTAATCCATTTTCTCAAATTCCCAATCCCACTCTGTTGGATTTGAGCATTGACAGATAAGTTCGTTTTTACATAATTTCTTTAAAGAGGTAGTGGCGCGTTTTCAATTCAATTTTAGAACTTTTTTTCCCATGTACCTATAGCTATAATTTTAAATTTTAATTTTAAATTTAATTTGCTCGTGAGAAGCTTTTGGCACGTTGAAAATTTTAGCTTCGTTTAGTAAATCTTCGTCAATTCCAAGTAATTTGATTAATTTTTGCTTTCCTTGAAAATGAAAATCTAATCTAACTAATCAATGAATCATAAACTTTTTTTTAAGAATCGTCTTTTCAAGTACTTTCATTTCCTCTTTTGAAAAAGAAAATCCTTAATTCTTAGTTATTACTTAATTTTTTTGTAAGCGAAAAAATTTAACATTTAATTTAAAAAAATCACCACGGGCCTCCTAAATCCCCCTCATTTAACGGAAATTAACGGCAATTTTTCAAAATACATTTGAAAGTTTGAGTGTGGGTGTTTTGATATGTGGAAAATAAAATTTCAAGTACCTAATTTGCAAAAATCTCAAGAATAATAAAAGTTTGTAAATGATTTTCTAAAATGTCTCATACATAATTAGATGACTTGACATATATTGTTAATTTACCTATATATAAGAAGCATTATATGTGGTAAATAGACTTTTGAGAATACTTTATGGATCTGAAAAATTTGAGAGAAAAAAAAGTTCTGGAAGTAAGGTTTCGTATTTATCTATAAACAAGGTCTAAAACTAGAAGTATACCAGTGGACAAAAGACCTCCATCGCGGCCTGCTTTGGTTACAACATATTATGCGAGTGAAATAGCAAATAAATGAACGATCAGTCAAGATCTAAAAAATGAAATCTTTTTATCCTACTGAATATGGCTGGATATATGGAACTTTTGCAGAAAATCATTTGTTTATGCAGCGTAAGTCTCACTTTGCAGTGATGAAAAAATTTGCTCTTGTTTGTCACAAGATTTTAAATGTGGCACTAAAATATTCGTCGAAAGTACAATTGATGGTGTCTTATATTAAATATTAACATATTATATTTATACCTATACCATAAAATCTGTATTGTTTAAATAAAATATTTCAATTTGAAGCCATTTGCAAAAATTGACACAGCAGTTCTTCGCCACCTGTGTATTATGATAAATTTCAGGGTGAAAATGAAAAGTTACTTTATTACAAAAAAATAGTATATTTAAGCATAAATATTATCTATCATTTTGCGATCCAAAACATTAAACAGTTCAGTAGAAGCCGAGATGTGAGTTTTTGAAGTTGTCATTTTTGGCCATTTTCGGACTTTAACTCGCCTATAACTCAAGCAGTGCATTTTTCGAAAATATTACGCCCAAAATAACTTAATGTATCTTCAAAGAGATCTTTTATATTTTTCTTTACTTTGTAATTTAATTGTAAATAACAAATGATCTGCCACTCAGACAAAAAAAGTTATTAGATTTTTGTTGTATAAATCGATTCCAATTGGTTTCAATCTGGCAACTTTATTTGAGAGATTCTGTGACTTCTTTAGTCAATTTTTAGGGGCTCACCGCTCGCCTACAACCTACAAATAAGAAAGTGAATATAGACCACCATTTTTTCGATTGGATTCATTCCAATCCTGTAATTAGATACAAATCTATCCATTAAATCGGTTCCGCCCATATTATTGTTATATTCTGCAACAATATGTGGTCGCGGTACTTGGACCCCAATTCTTGAGATGCTGCCACCCCAAATTCTTGAGCTACAGATTTTTTAGGTGTTTCGAACTATAAATCGCAATATTCTTCCTCCATTTTGAAAATTTGTGGCTAATTTAACAGCCCCAGACCGGATTATGATATATTTCAAAATATCAAAAATAGGAAACTAAGCGAATCTACAAAAAAAAAACGTAAAATAGAAAATTAAATTATGTGTTACTGGACGCTGCGCTATTCTCGCTGCGCGTAAGAGATTGGGTACTGACTTCTAAATTAATTATATATGTGTATATTATAGATATTCTGTCCGTAGCAGGGCTATTTTGCAATCCATTTTTATGAAACTCGGTTATGTTTTGCTGCACGGACAGTTCAATGTATGAAAAAAGATTTAGAACTTTGGACGATTTCGTATATTAGTCTGCACTTGTGGAGGAAAGTTAAAGATGTTTTTTTTTAATTTCCTGTATATCCGATATGTACTGTACGTACATTTCTCTGGCGAAGGCTCCGAATACTTAAGATTTTGTAATTGATCACACATTCTATGGCAAAGGACACTAAATGACACAATTGTATACGAGACTGTAACAATTTTTTATTTACAATATGTTTAGATCTACATGCATTTAATTCGGAATGGTACACTTGAGTTGTATCGGGAAGGCCGCGAAGAAATGCTGTTACTTATATGATAACTTACTAATTTCGCGGAAGATGGCGGAAGGCTTAAGTTCAAGGCATGTTTAGAACCTGGGGATTTAGGTAAACTTGTAAAGTTATGCGCAACACGTAAATACCGCCCCAGTAAACTACCATTTGCCTTTCATTATGGCCTACCCCATTCCAATATTAAATCTTTGTTTTAATTATCCTATTAATTACATTTGCAATATATATATTGTGCGAGTGTTGCCTGCGTATGAATTAGTCACGAGCACACTAATTATAAGAAGAGTATGTAACACTAGGGGGCTCCTTCTCAAAATGGCTGAATTCTTTGACGTGGTGGTGGCCCGCTGTTCCAACAAGAAAATGTGATTTATGCCTCTATCTGGACTCACCCGGAGCTTTGCTGGTGTACATACACCCACTTAAAGTTTTTAAAGTTCTCTCACGCTCGATATGGATTTTCTTAGACTCTTCGGTTTTACATGTGTCCCTTTTTATGTAAGCCGCATTCACTTATGATGATGAATGGTCATTGTCGGTTTCGCTTAATGGCTGTTTATGCTCATTAATGGATGTATTTCGACCCCCGTCTTTTACTTTCTAAGCCACATCCGATGCACGTATAGTCGTTTCAATAGATCATATTACCATCCTGGACACCGTATGATATACCATGAGGCACCACCCCCAGTGGGCGCTGCAGCCTTATATGTGGGCGGTGGCGGGCCCAGAGGCAAATGGGGGGCCCGATGGCAATCAACGGCGGCGGCCGTAAAAAAATACTGTTTTACCTGTTTCTAAAATTTTTATCTTAATGTTATGGCGTAAAAAACATGGTGGAACATTATTCTGCTTGTCAAAATCTCAAATTCATTTCTGTTAATAAAAAAATTCGGCAATGTTGAATTTACCATTTTTTTTTCTTAAATGAAGCCACGAATAATATTAATAATTATTAATTTGGAAATTGAAACAATAAACAAAAATCAACAAAATCATGGGAAAGCAAATAAAATTTCCCACCCACAGAGAAAGGGAAATTCATCAACATGCCTCCATGCAAAAAGACAGGGCTCAAAGGAAATACAAAAATTCAGCGTCTCTTCATTTTTTAGTATTTTATTTAATGACGAAATTTACAATAATTTCAAGGTGGCGAGTTGAATTTAATTAAAAACACAAACGTCACCTGTTTTGCGGGAAACTTCTTCTACTTAAACGAAATCTAGTTAGAGGTGGAAACAGCCACTTTCCCAAGTTATCAGCAGCCTCTGCAGAACAGGAAAATTTACTTACTTACTGACACTACTTGGACGTTCTTCTTGCTGATATTACGAAGCAACTCCAGGTTATTTAAGCAAGAATATACTGAGTTGGGTTTTACATCCTTTCGCATGTGCCGATACCAGAACCAACACATTTCGAAGAGGAACTCATAGAACTCACAACTGACGACGAAATAGAAGTCAAATTCAGAAATGGATACCAAGAATTGCGACCTTAAAAATCAATACAATTATACCCTGAACTGTTGGTTACAATGGACTATTTTAGTAAGTGACTAGAAGCGTACGCTATTGCTCAAGTTTTGGTAGATAATCTGGTATGTCAATTTGGTGTACTCCTATAGTTACATTCAGATAAAGCAAGAAATTTTGCATCAGGGATATTCCAGAAAATTGCTAAAGAACATGTTAATTCGAACTTGGAGCATTGGAGAAACGTATTCATTGACGAATCGAAATTCTCTTTGAATCACATTGATGGACGAGCTAGTGTTTGCAGACGTCCAGATGGATGTCATTTAGACTGCACTGTGGAAGAAAGAGTTCCATTTGGAGCTCCTTGGTCTGGGGTGGAATAATTTTGAATTGGCGCACTGAGCTGGTGGTATATGGATGAGGTTTTAGAACTACATTTGGTACCATTTGCCGAAAACGGATGTTACGGATTAGCCTGCACGCAGTCCAGGCCTCAATGGAATCGAGCACGTCTTCACGCACTTGGGAAGTGATTGAAGAACGGAATCCGAAACCTTGAATACTTCTCCTCATGGAAGAGTGTGAGCAGCTGGCTCTGCCAACTACTCCTAAATTCAATTGATATTATGCCCCGTCGTTGTTAGAGGAGGCCATACACGTTATTAATTTTGAAGTTTGGCTTATTTTTGAGAATGTCTTCATTAAAACAATAAAGAGCTTAACCATACATTTCTGCATTTTTTTTTTGGTCCTTTTAGGATCACAAGCAGATTACAAAAAATGTTTTATTTTTTTAGAAAACAGTCCAGTATATTAAAAAAAAAGAAATTGTAATGTAAAGTTAATCCCGTTAAAAAATATCCGAATTTTTAACAGTGGCTTCTTTTCCGTTTTGAGTAGGTTTTTAGTATCTTTGCACCCATCTTTGGATTAGTTTATTAGTTTTTATTTATTGCAAATAATACTGATTCATTCCCTCAAAGAGAACGTACCGTTACTTTACTGTTTAATTTGTAAAACTGCAATTTTATGCTACTAATAAATCTCGCGGTGTTGGTTTCCATGACTACGTGTATCCCTCGTATATTTTTTTTTTAAAGAATTCAAGCTATTTTATGTAGTTGAATTTAATAAATCATGATTTTCGGTGGAGGAGCAACTAATTATACAAATTTATAAAAGTGTAATAAATTATATTTTAATTTTGTCTATTGAAAAGAAATTTAAAAATTTATGACCCCTATATACAGCTGTGCTCATTTGAAATTATCAAAGAAATCTAAAAACGACATAATGATGAAGCACTTTCCGTAATCCTGCTTGACCACAATAAATGATACCTATAAAGGATTTGTTGGTACTCTTTTAAACAATTTAAGTGTTTTTTGTAGTATTTCGCCCTCAGCTGATGAAAGTTGATATCAAGCAGCTAATCCAATATATCTTATACTTCCTAAAGAATAAAGAATAGGTAATTTATCACTGTCGGATGATAGTGCGCGGCGTAGTTGAGATGGGTAGGGGTTATTTATGTTATACTAGAGCTCCTGGGATGGTGTAGCCCCAAGTAAAGGTGGGTAGTAGGGTGGTGGTGGTAGAGGGCGACATTGGAAGCCGGAGGATATTATGGCTGCTGTGTCAGCACTGCCCATTGGGAATTTGACATCACTTAGAAAATCCTATTATAAACCCTAACGAACTTGATTTATATAATTTATTATGTTTCCTTAATTTCGCGTTTTTGTCTTTTGGGAGATAAACAGCTGTGTAAAAGATAAGTTATTAAAAAATAAGTGTGAATAGTTCCTACGAAATTCACCATCAAACTGTTTTTAAACTGGGATTTACCGTTTTTTTGGGGAAATGTACAAAAATGTGAGGAATTTTGTCTTCTTTAACTGTAAATTAATTGTTTGTTCTTTAAATCAAGATGGCGGCACGAGCGTTAAACTCAAACTTTTTTAATTATATTTTTTAAATAAATGAAATTTCTCATGGATTATCTTTTTCATTTGTCTTTTTTTACTGTTAAAGTCACTATGATGACACGCATAGTACTGTTTTTGATTTTTTTTAACTTTTAACAAATTAACAATCGAATTTTCCTGGAAATTATACAATCAACACTGCCTTGTAATTCTCCTCAGTGCAGTAACCACTCAATTATATCTAACTGTCCACGATAGTTGGTTTAACAAAGCGGTCAGTCTATCAGTTTTATGCAGAAGCAAGAACACATGAAAATTAACATGAATTTCTGAATATTGGAAATTATGTTGTTATGTGTTTTAAGAGAAGGGTAAATTTGAAAAAAGTAGAGAAATAAGAAATACGCTACATCTGTTGCAAGACTGTTACTGCAATCCTACAGAAAATGTTGATGCTTTTCTAAAACAATTAAAGACAACTATCATAAAGATTTGTTAAGTGCAAAGAAATTGGTTCTTTATAATTTTTGAATTAATAATTTTGAATAACTTGGTTGACGAAACACGCGTCGAGCGAAGTAAAAGTGTTCTGGTGTTTGTGTAAACTACACTGCTGGCCAATAGGTTGGAATAATTCAAATTTTTAGGGTAAGTTTCGATACATATATCTTCTGAACGATATGGAATATCAAAATACGGATTTCAGGACGTTTTTGGAAATTTCATCGACAAAAACTGGTCTGAATATCAATTTTCCATTATGCTCAAAAAAGGAATATACGGGGGTGTAAACTAAACCCCTAAAAAAATCAAAATTTCATTCTTACCGAGAATTTAGGAAAACCAAAATCGAGTTAAATTTTTTATACCGGGGTAATCTATGGACCAATTCGAAAAAACAAATTTGGCCGATTTTTGATATCTCGCTTATTTTTGAATATACGGCGTTTTTATTGAAATTAGGACAATTTTTTGGAAATGTATCTCTTACTTTTTAAAAACAAAGTAAGTAATGGATTTTTTTCTTATTTTCAAGTAAGCTTATATGCCTCTAGCTGCCTCAGTAGCTAGAATTGACATTTCTTATACAGGGTGCCTGCGAAAACATTTAATAAGCATGTCACGAAAAATCTGTATATTTAAATAAACTGTGTGCAGAACCCTGTATGATTAAAATGAACGATAATTTTAAAATTTTAAAACTGTGAAGGGAAACCTTAGAAAAATATCTCGAAACGGTTTTTTATTTTTCTTGATCGGATGAGTATTATCATAATCACCAGCTAATCGTTACTACCGCAAGTTTTTTAAATGTTTTATATAGGGATTTACCGTGTAATTACAACGAAACTGTAAATTATGATAATACTCATCCGATCAAGAAAAATAAAAAACCGTTTCGAGATATTTTTCTAAGGTTTCCCTTCACAGTTTTAAAATTTTAAAATTATCGTTCATTTTAATCATACAGGGTTCTGCACACAGTTTATTTAAATATACAGATTTTTCGTGACACATGCTTATTAAATGTTTTCGCAGGCACCCTGTATAAGAAATGTCAATTCTAGCTACTGAGGCAGCTAGAGGCATATAAGCTTACTTGAAAATAAGAAAAAAATCCATTACTTACTTTGTTTTTAAAAAGTAAGAGATACATTTCCAAAAAATTGTCCTAATTTCAATAAAAACGCCGTATATTCAAAAATAAGCGAGATATCAAAAATCGGCCAAATTTGTTTTTTCGAATTGGTCCATAGATTACCCCGGTATAAAAAATTTAACTCGATTTTGGTTTTCCTAAATTCTCGGTAAGAATGAAATTTTGATTTTTTTAGGGGTTTAGTTTACACCCCCGTATATTCCTTTTTTGAGCATAATGGAAAATTGATATTCAGACCAGTTTTTGTCGATGAAATTTCCAAAAACGTCCTGAAATCCGTATTTTGATATTCCATATCGTTCAGAAGATATATGTATCGAAACTTACCCTAAAAATTTGAATTATTCCAACCTATTGGCCAGCAGTGTACTTCGAGTGATAACAACAATAACTTAAAAAATCAACATTATGAAATCAATATTCATTATAATGAATTTAATGAATATTTTACCAATGTTGCTGACAATATAATAGGTAAAATTTCGTCATGTCAAATAAAATATAATGAATACTTAAATAACGTAAATTCCCTATAAAAAAAAATCAACTTTTCAGAGGTAAGACTTATAATGAAGTTTCTGATATGGTATAATCTTAGTTCCCCTAACAAATATTATTAATATGTGCATTAGAGAAAATATTTTTTCAGATGTGTTATAAATTTCAAAATTCATACCAATGTATACAAAGGACCATACGGATAATCCTTCAAATTATCGTCCTATTGTCGTTATACCTTTTTTAGCCAAAGTTCTGGAAATTATATTAAAGAACCAAATTACTAGCCACTTTAAAATGAAACTAAAAATAATTTAAACGACTCGCACCAATCTTGTTTTAGAGCTACACTCTGCAACACTAGCTATAACTCCTTAATTTAAGTTATTAATGAGGGCTTTGAAGATGGCTTGTTAACATTTTCGAAAATTTTGGATCTCACTAAAGCCTTCGACTGTGTGTCACATAAGACACTAGTTGATAAATTAAACTTTTACGGCTTTGGTAGCAATAGCGCCAACTTATAAAATTTACACCTAACTAATCGTTATCAATAATGTATCTTTCTTCGCAAAATATAAACTCAAACCTCCTCCCTGTTAAACATGGAGTTCCTTAGGGACGTGTGTTGGGCCCGACACTTCTCTTAATCTATGTAAATGACTTACCATGTCTTGCCTTTTTTTTAACGCATTTAACTTCAAGTTATAGGCGCCTCGGCTCGTAATCGAAAAAAATATGTTATGAGAGATGTTCTGTGATCACCGATCACAGAACGGCTGCCGGTGCTGCCGCTACAAATCAAGTGACCCTTGCCAACATATTTTAAACATCCATTTTTACGGGTAGCGGATTATGGGAATCGTTATTCTACTTTATTTATGAAGTCTGTGGTTGTGACCGATTAGAATTTGAATTACCGATGAAAAGTCGGGCATTTGCAATCAAAATTGAGGTCTATGCTAGCTAAATATGTTGATCTTATCTGCGCTGATAGAAATTGATGAACCATCGAGCACAGTCGACGATAGCGTCTTCATTACCCTCGCTGCATGCTCGTTTTACATATCTAGATGCACGAAGATTACTAAACGACTTTTAATGCCTTAACTCATGCTATTTGCAAAATATATGTTCTTTCTGTAATAAAATTTATTCAAGTAGTCCAACTAGGGGAAATATCTCAATCAGGCTTCTGCACACGCAATTATCGATGGGCTCATAAACAAGGCAAATTCTAAGCAAGTCAAGCAGAATGAAAGGGGATAAATTAATACTGGTCTTATTAATATACAAGTCTGATACACTTGCTTTACTGGCTCTGGCTGCGATTCGTTTATCCAGATAAATACTGCCATAAATAACCCGTGGCTTCCAAAACTCTACGTGATTAATCACGCATATATTTACTAGCCGCTGTAACTTTTGAGTTATTTTAATGTCAGATGAGTTATCTGCACTCTGTCCTTGGGGTTGGACGGCTATAAACCCAGGTGCGGCATGGCTCAACACCTAATACTCCATTAAAATCACATTAAATATTTATTTATCCTGAAATAACGACGTGATGGGCTTATAAAGTCTACCCAGATAAACAAAGGTTCGGTTTGATTATTTTTTTAATTAGAGTCAAATACAAAGCAATAAAAATTATGTACAGGCCATTAATTAATTAAGTAATTAGATACGTTTATTCTTCTCTTCGCTGCGTGCAGCGCCTGGTGATATAAAAGATTTTTGTTTGCCGCAATAATTCTCTTACGCAACATTTCGTAAAAGCAATCGAGCCATTTCTCAGACATCCAACTAATTTCATAAGTAAACTAGAGAGTCAATCTTCTGCGTCATTGTTTTTGTTCATATTCCATCCCAAGTTTGAACATGTCTAGTAAATTTCCGAGTTATCCCCGGGGGTAGCAAACTTTTTGCAGGGAAAGTTATACAATCCCGATATTCCAGAACTTATTTAACCTCATCTGTTTATTCGCTTATTCGGCAGATGCCGTCCATCTTTTCATAGCGTACCGCTCGCTTTTTCGATTTATGCGCCTGCTTTAATTGGGGCCCTGCGTTCCATGGCACTCTTTCTCATAGACCCACAAATTGTTCCAAGCAACCCCCGCAATTTGTTAGACGCTTCAAACCTGCATACATTCGCAAAAATGGGGTGACAAATCATTTGGGCGACATCCTGTACCCTTCTTCTTATTCGCCATGCAACAGTAAGTGGAAGTAATATTACTTCCACGACATGCCTAAGTTATTTACGAGACGGTAAATTTGGGGTGTGCGTTTGTGTTAAATTGGATAACAGCCAGTACGCACCCTTGGATAATGCTGCGTATGTTCATAAAAATATTTTGTATTATCCCTTGAATTATGGGGCGTCCCCCGACAGATCTCGAATGAAGTGCAGACTTTAATTTACTGATTTCTTAAAAATATGCCTTATGGAAATATTTTAACTACTCATAATTAATTTAATAACTTTTAGAGCTCCTACTCTACTACTAGTACTGGTCCACGGGTGAGACCAATAAGTCTCAGTTAGTGGCTAATTTTGGGTGAGATATAAATAAACACCCGATTCACCACATATGGGCAATCTTAGAAAATGGCTGCCGATGGAAGGAGGAGTTTTATGATATTTACGAGAAACTTGCTGCAACTAAATTTTACAAACTTTGTGAACTAAATTGATCAATTCATTTTGAAAAAATGCATTTTTGCATAAAAAAATATGCATTTTAGAAGTGCATCTCGAATAGACAATAAATAAAACGTTCACAACTCGGTAAATATTGATGGAAATGAGTCCAGTTTTACTACTCGAGGTTTTTGGGGTCTCTGAACACGCATATAGTAACGGCAACTGTCTGTCTCCGAGGTACCTACCTGGTGCCCAGGATGGACAGTATGGACGTCGTATCCTAGAGTTTTATGGGAATTCGTAACATAAGTCGAAACTCGTTTTTTACTCGGGATGCTTTTGGGATCGCTGAACACGATTGTCATGACGGCAACTGTCTCCGAGGTACCTGGTGCTCTCGGTGGACATAATGAATTGGGTGGACAGTATGACAGTATGAATTTCGTATAATATTTAAATTAATAATTAGGAATAATATATTTAAATTCAGGTAGAAATTATGTTATACTTAAGATATCTCTGGGAGACGACATTCAAAGTGTCCACCCTGGTTACCAGATACCACAGAGACCATTGTCGGCGTGTTATTCGTGTTCAGCGACCCCAAAAACCCCCGAGTAAGTAACGTGTTTCGACTTTATGTTATACGAATTCCCATAAAACTCTAGGAGACGACCGACGTTCATACTGTCCACCCTGGGCAGCAGGCACCTCGGAGACCGTTGCCGGCTTGATATCTTAAATAAAAAATCTTGAATGGGGTTTTCTTTTTAGAAAAAAATAATTCTTACACTGACTCCAAATTTAAAGAAGCAAGCAGGAGGTACTTATGTCAACTATATTTATTCCCATGAAAACATAACAAACCTTGAAAAAAAAATCAAAACAACATAATAAAACCTAAACTAGAAAAACTAGAACTAAATTAAAAAAATATGTAAAAAATAAAAATCTGACTTCTGGTAGCCAATTGAAGGTTATCAAAACATTTTACCTTTTTGCAGTGGTAATTCTCTCTTCTATAAAAAACGGTTGGAACTTAATGACATAATCAGTGATGGGTTTTTATTTATATATATATATATATATATATATATATATATATATATATATATATATATATATATATATATATATATATATATATATATATATATATATATATATTTATACCTTTAGTTATAATAACTTTATATCAAAAACTGGATAGGGCTGGAATCTTTGATGTAATGATAACACTCGAAGTAGTTTCCTCAAACACCAAAACACTTTTACTTTGCTCGACGCGTGTTCCGCCAACCAAGTTGGCATCATCCGAAGGCGATTAAAACATCTTAAAGTAAAAAATCTACCTTAATAAATTTATACTATTTTCATGATGACGTCATTAGTCACTCTTCAATGGTCAGTTGCTAAGCAACGCGTAAAGCGGGCTATACGGTATAAATCCCTTGTCGCTATTCATACTATTTTTACATTTAATAATTTCTATGCTCTCAAATGCATCCAATTGTCTACTATTGGTCACATTTCTGACTAATCTTAAATTACTAATATCTATTCTATGATTGTTGTCAAAAGCATGTTGTGCAACACAAGACTTATCTGTTCTTCCATATTTTAGATGAGCCATATGGTCTTTAAATCTGGTGTTAATTCATCGTCTCGTTTGTCCAACATATTTTCGATCACAGTCATTACAACTAATCTCGTAAATCCCAGACCTTTCATTTGGAACAATTTTATTCTTTGGATTGTCTAGGAGTTGTTGTAATTTATTACTCGATGAATGAATTGCTGTTATACTCACGTTTTTGAAGACCTTAATCAAACCACTGGTAAACCGGGATTCGTACGTGATGGATACATATTTTGGAGTCTGTATCATTTTGAAAGGTCGTAGAATTACGAAGTGTGTCCTTAAATTTAGGCTTCCTAATTAGTTTTTACAACTATATCTCTAGGATATCAATTACTCACAGCTATATCCTTAATTAATACATTTTCTTTTTCAAACCTCTCATTACTGAGAGGGAAGCTTAGTAAACGATGTAGAAGAAAATTAAAACCCGCCATTTTGTGTTGCTAGCAGTGGTGAGAGTCATTAGGAATATATCTGACCGTACTGGTATCGTTCCTATATATATCAAATTCTAACCTATTATCACTATTTTTAATTACTAATACATCTAAACATTGAAGACACCAGAAATGAAAGGCGATACCCATTGCTGTTCCTTCATATTGTTAGAACTTGTCATATATTGTTCATAGAACGTTCATATTGTCATTGAAACGGAAGCAATTTTGTTTCATAGAAAGTTTTGTAAGGTTTACATATTCTTCTCTTACTTCTTTTCTATAGTTGTTTAATTCGAGTAAATCCCCAAGATAGGCCAAGATCTGTGGAATCGGTACACTCGGAAATAATGAACAAACATTAAATGAAATCAAAAATTCACTCCCTTGCAATTGGATATTCTTGACCTTATCAATGAAATCATTCGAATTTTTAACTGAAAATGTAGGCTGTGCAATGGGCAAACTTTCAAATTCCCTAGTCAACCATTTTGATAAGTGGTAAGTCGTAATGTCGTATGGTAAGATCCAATAGACGATACTATTGGACACACCGACTTCCCTGGCTTATGAATTTTGTTTGTGGAAACTACTTCGAGTGTTAACTTTACATCAGTAAAGAGATAAATTATTCAGGCTGACGAGGCAGTGGGCCGACTAAAAAGTTCTACTGATCTACTGTGGTCACGTGGTACATTTAGCGCCCTGGTCTTTTTAGTCGGTCGTAACTTTTATTATACAATTTCTTATTTTTCAGGATGTTTTACGTTTGAAAAGTTTAGGCCAAAATCTTAAATTTTGTTTGTAAAATAATCTTATATACCTCTACCCACTACAATGAATATTTTATGTGAAAGTTGACTTATCCTATGATCACCTAGGGATCTCTAAAAAGTTTAGTTTTTATATTTAAGTTAATTAAATTTAGCTATAATTAACAAAATGAGCACCTACGATGAACAAAGTAATTATGTTAATGCTCTTTGTTAAGTAATTATAGAGTTTAACAAGGAACAGCCATGCTAACTGAACCGGCGTTGCAATTTATTTTTTGCGTTCTTCTCCCTTTAGATCTCCCTTACCTCCTATAACTAGAATACAAGTTTTTATTTTTATCTCACCATTGAGGTTTTCCAATTAAAAAAAGAACCCCAGTCACTTGGGAATTTCTCAGACATAATATAAATGCATTATTGTATCCCCGCAATAAAAAACCGACATAAGGCAGTTGAAACAAAATTAGTTCGCTACGTATGAAAGATTTTATGTACTAATTTAATATGCCCATTAAAATTATCGAAAATTCTGCTGATGAAAACGTATTACCTATGGAATTTTACCTTAATTTTATATTTACCTTAAGTTAGTTTTGACATGGAACTGCGTCAGTCAGGACGATTTAGTCACATCACACGAATACTGTTTCTTAAAGGCAACAAACAGAGTTTAAATACTGAATTTTCAGATAATTTTTATTACAGGAAATATATTTAGTAGATATACCTAGACAATTTTCAGAACAAAACAGAGAACAAGATATATTATTTATTATTAACTGAACTAACAATTCAAATTATTACATTGAAAAACGAAATTAGTGTAGTTAATGATATTTCATATTATTTATTTATATTTTATACGAAGCAGCCATGGCAAATACAGAACAAGCTAAGGGCTATATTATAGACTAGTTGCTACTATGTGGTATGTGAGTTAGAGTCTGTAATCAGCGGTGTTGGCCTTTAAAATTAGGTAAATCTATATTTATATTTCCCTTCATTTTTTGACCGCTTCCATCCGCGTTGGTCTCTTTATGGGAATATTGCACCTTCTTGAATGATAATATTTTGAATATATTGATGCAGGCGGAAAACACGTAATTTTGAAAGCAATAATTGATATTGGAATGCCGTATTCAATTTAGTTAATGAAGTCACCCACTAGTATCGATTGCAAAGTATCATTAACGCTCGAAACAAATTTATTATCTAAAAATTTATTTGCTACCCCCTCCGCTCTTATCCCTGTGAATGAAGGAGAACATAATTTACTATCTTGCATTTTTTAAAAGTATAACTAAACTTAAAACCACTCTACTCTTTGTCCATTTTTTTAATACAATTTTGCATATTTTGTGGAATTATATTTACAGCAGCAACGCAGTTATCCAGTTTCAACCCTCCACCTCACATTTATATTTCATCAAGACGATTTTTTTCTAGGTCGTAGAATTATCTGCGGATCCAAATTTGCAGAATTTTACCATAGTTACCACGATTTTTATGCCCTAAACACCACCCTATTTCTTCAAAGGGATATTTTTCACTATTTTTTCATTAATACTCATTTTTTTAGAAATCTATACGAATACAGAACTTCAGAATTTTATTCAATTATTTTAATTTCCACGCCCAGAAAGCTACCTACCCCAATTTATTATTGGGGTTTTTTAAACATTTTTTCTTGTAGTCACGGGATTGTTTTGGACTAACGTAACAACTGTCGGGAGTCGGAAGTCATATTTGACATTGCATGTCTTAATAGTTTCATAGTTTTGACCGGAAATTTTTTACCCTGACCCACTGTGGTCTGACGGTGTAGGTACTGTACATACTGTACTGTACAAAAACTATTAGTCATAGATGAAATTTTTTTTTTCAAAAACTTCTCCCGTATCTTGACTTCAATTGCTTCGCTGCATGTATATAAAAAATTGCAGAAATAAAAAAGTTTGTCGCTTAGTGAAAATATGAGCATTCCCAGCGAAGTAGTAAATTCATTGTTATTTAAAGAAAATAAGAAACAATAATTTATAGAAACAGAAACACCATTAGAAGCGCTTGAGTGTGTACTTGATTTTAAAAAAAATCAGATCGATGGCTCAATTATATTTGAAGATATGAAGATGTAAATTTTAAAAAACACGAATCTTTTAAACAATCAATTTCTGAAGATTTTTCGAGAGAAAGCATCTGTACTACAGAAATGATACTTCTCACGTGAAATTGTTTACTTTATAAAGCCTAGAACTCGATCTGGTTCTACACAATTTTTGTTCTCGAGAACGGAGAGACTTATGCTGAATTTCGCTCCACTAATAACTGGATGATAAATTATAGATATCATTACACATTTGATACATATTGCACCTAGTATATGCGCTGATATTTATTTGTATTTAGTGCCGTCTATATAAAGCCACTACGTGTACAATGTCGAATGTACTGCCCCTGCAGTCACATCTATTCAGTAATTGTGTTTACATCACGTTATCCGGGACTATTGGACGTCGTGTTCGTAAACTTTACTGCCCCCTATATAAACTGCCAATTCTAAGCAGCAAACTTAGTTTGCCAAGTGGCTCGCAGTAAATAAAATGATTCATCAATTATCTAACCAACATGTCGTGGGTGATGGAAATCTATTAGCCTAATGAATATATAGCCATTTTTTTCACATATAAATTCACAAGAGGTTTGTATTTTACTGGATAAATTTGGATTGTTTAATAAGAAACTGTTGCCTAGCAATTGAACGAGAAAAACTGTCAACTATTAAAAATGCGTCACCTAAGGTAGCGTTTTTAGGATGACAGTTTTTCGAGTCAAATTGCGAAGGGAAACAGTTTAAAATTTAAACAAGTTACCCGGTATCATTACAAACATTGAGTATAATTGGGCAGGTAAATTTAATGCCTAAGAAATTTTTAATCATATTAATGCACAATTTGTAATAAAACACTAACAATAAACACATTTTTATTTGAGCAAACAATTTTACTAAACACGTAGTTCTTGAAATTCATACGAGGAATAGATACTAAAGTTGTGGCACCCGTAGCGACATTCTTGTTATTCTGAATATGACTTGCTGCTGTGACGAAAATAATTACGAGGGCAAAGCGCGAGTAATTATTTTACGAAAACTGGTCACTGTAAAAGTTGCAGGTGACTTTTGTAGCTGTCAAAGTGGCAATTGCACTGTGGCATATGCGAATTTTTATATATAAATTGAATTGTCATCCATATTTTCGCTGGTTAACATTATTTTTGATACTTTCAAGTTTAAAATATTTGTCATTAAAACAGGTAACCCACCACAATATAATTAGGTAGGTGCTTCTTTGATTTTCTGGTACGATTATATTGATTGTTCCAGCCATCATATTAAGGTAGGTTAAGTTCGCCACGCGAGAGTTGAACAATGCAAAGAATGCAGGATACAAATTACGAAGTCGCCACCTTATTAATGAATTATTTCAAAGGCTCTTAATTTTATACTATAGTTAGATACTTACATAACGAAGCATAATTTCCGTGCTTGAAAGAAGCCACCATTGCATATTTTATCGCCCTTCCCCCTCATATACGTCGTTGTATAACTCGCACGAGGCGGACATTATGCTAGGTATGGTACTGCATTATAATGTAAAAAATATATTCACATAATAATTTTAGGGGCGTATTAGAATTATCCATCGCAGAGTATACGTTACAAAATTACCCTAAAAATTATTTTTCTAGGAATTTCACACTAACATTAAGCCAGGAATTTATTTTAACAGTAAATTGCAAATTCCCTAGATTTAGTAGAAGTAGATGCTTGTTTTGTAAATATGTCTAGTATTCCGACCTTACCAAAATTAACCTACCTTCAACATTTCACGTATGCAGTGAACGCCCTCAACGTTATGTTACAAGACTTCTTTCGGTCTGTCGTTTTAATTTAGATAACGGTAGAAAATATTTAGAGAGCCATTAGGACAAGGGAGGGAGGAATTTGAATATGTTTAATATAATGAGTAACCGATACGGTCTGTTAACAGTTTTGAAGATGATGGCGTAGGTACGTTTAAAATATTTCCCGTAATTTCGTTTCACGTAATCGTTTATTTGAAATTCCCACACGCACACTTAATTTTGAGAAAATTAAATTCAATTAAAATCAAATTATTAAAATAGGTATATGTATTAAGAATTGCAAAATCATGTTATTAGATAAAATACCTTTAAACCCATTCGTCTAGGGCTTGAAGCTTTTCTAATTTACTTTATTGGATAAGACACTGCCATGGAATGTATTACGAAGAGGAGTATACAATATAAAAACTAATGTTTTGTTATTGGTTATTATTAATTTTTTCAAATTAAATATATAAACTTTATATTTTCAGCTTATAGGTATTATATTTTATAGTCTACATATATAAAATACACAGCGTAAAATGTATTAGATCACAGGAAAGTCAAGCGCAATTGACACGTAACCCAATCCTAACAGCAGGGCATCCTTTCTAGTACCCCACCTTGACACTGTTGACGGATCTCGTTTTATTGTCATAATTTAATAATAGACATCTTATATTTATATGATATACACATTTTTTAAAAAAGGTTTTGATTTATTTATTTTAATAATAAATTTTAATTTATGAACTTTGCTCTAATTGGCTATCATTTAATCTCGAATCTTAGCGTCTTTGTTATTATATTTCAATTCAACTAGTTTAATAGTTTTATGTATCGATTATGATAACTATTGATTTTAAATTATCTCCAATAACTTTATTTTTCGATATTTTACTGATTATTTTAATTGTTTGATGATACACTACTTATATGGCTATCAAGTATTTACCACTTTGTCACCTATTTTTCTAGTAAGCTGCTTTCTAATTTAGCTCTGTCTCTCTTATCTTTCTCAATTTTATATGACATGTTTCATCTTTCATTATTTTATATCTATACTAATCTACTTTTAAATTAAACTTATTTACAATATTTGTATTAGGACTTAAATCCTTTTATATTAACACATTGAATCAGTTTGAAATTTTAAAAAATCGTTAGCTTTATTGGAGTTCATTAGAAATATGCGATTTTATTTTTTCATAGATTGGGAAAAATTTTAACGGCACTTTTATATGACATTACTTTTATCACTTGTCTTAACACGTGTAGTCAATTCGTTTGATTTATATTTTTTCCAGTTTGTAAAAAACAAGAACTGTGATATTTTAATTCTAATGCAATTAAATCATTTTCACCGATTCGTGAATGTAACAGTGGATTAACGTTTGCTATTTGTGTGATTTTTATTTCAATATGGGTTGTCATTATTTAACACAATTTTCTATATTTCCTCTTCTGACAAAATATGCATTTTTTTAAATTAAAACGGTTTGTTCTTAGTATCATTTTTTGAGTACAAAATTTATCAGACTGAACATTAATCTTCAATATCCCTTATGATGGCTGAACATTAATCTTCAATATCCCTTATGATGTTCTTTTTTATACATTTTGATTTAAAAACTCAATATTTCTCTTACTTGTATAACTACTATAACACGTTTTATGCCACAATATGTAATATCTATTCCCTGCATTTTATTTCGGTAAACATATATCAGTTTCAAAATTGTAGTACATTTGTCTCCTCTTAAACTTAACCAAATGTTTGATCTATCAATAATGTTTTTTGGATTCCTCTTGACTTGCCATCAGCTTCCCAGATTGTTGGCAAATATTTAGCTTATATTTGTTTGCTCTTTTATTTAATTTAAATTTTGACTCCAAATCACTGTCAGATGTAGTGCTGCTCTCAGTTACCATCATGTGTATAATCTGTTCCATTATAAACAAAATTAAAATCTCATAATTCGATGACGCCAAATGAAGAACTTACGTTATTATCAATTATTGCGTCGACTAAAACTAAGAATGGCACTATGTGTATCTCCCTACGAGTTTTTATACAAATAATAATCATTGTAGCTGTTTAAACTAAGAAGTATATTATTGTTTTAACATACAACTCAAATTAAACAAGAATGCAACAACAATAATTAATAGAACAGATGCTGGTGTGGTCAAGCGGAAGGCGCGAAAATCGAGCGCGCTCTTTAGAATGAGCATTTTACCAAACGTGGCGGAAATAGAAAAATCATCAAAAATCGCACGAATAGTTAACGCTAGAGTCTTCGTTCTTTTTTTATAAACTTTTTCAATCTACTAGCTATATTTCGTTTAATATATGTATATAGGAAAAAAATATATTTCATATAGTTATCTGCATGTCGAAATTCTCAATACATATTTCATAAATTTTCAATTTGGAATTCATTTTTGAAAAAATTATAAATATTTTTAAAACTTAGTATGCACTGTCGGAAGCGATGTAGTTTTTTGTATGTCGATGCAAAATTTCAGATCAATAGGGAAAATAGTTTCCGAAATATGGTGATATATATCTCAAATTATTAATTTCCAATTTTTCTTTCTTCAACAATTTAGCTTTTTACCTTCAAGTGAACTGAAAATCATTTCTCGGGTTGTTAGGCTGGTAAGAACTCTATTATATTACATTGTCTTTCCAAAGCTGTACATAATCAATGTGTCAGTAGATTTTGCAAAACAGATATGATAAAATATAAATTTGAATGACCAGAGTTAATGGCCAGCGTTCGTGCTGTATTAATTATTAACTGGAAATATGTTACACAAAAACAGCAATTATGAGGTCCGGCACAATTAAGTACGTTTATCGGGGTTTCGGGCGTGACCGGACGGAAGCCATAGATAGTCAATAATTCAGTGATTTCGCGTGCGTCTGTGCCCCTTGGAAAGCAGGGCCGCAAAATGCGTACATTGCACCCCAGATGTTTCCAGCTTGTGTAGGAACCAATGCCGATGGCGAATAAATGATTTACGGATGTTGTTTTACAAACCATAAAAGTCCTCGTTAAATTAACGAGGTAAATTATACCTAATTTAGACCGAAAATGTTGATCTACTCCATACAGATGCGCGGGAAAATGAGACACAATTGCGGCAACTGTGACGGGATGCATGTGTTGCCCATGCTTCATAATGCTATACGATGCGACACTCACTATACCACAGCATAATTCACTGCGTGAAACAACCCCGATCTAGCGCTAAACTCACGCCTAGTTAATGGGATACAAGTGATCTGCTAAATTTATACAGGGAATTTACAAATAAATAGGACGCATTTGCTAAATTTACATTCAGAAGTTAGAGCAGTTGTTAATTTAAGCATTTTAATAAATACGTAAATAAGAAATTAAATAACATTAACTTTATTAATGTTTGGAAATTTTCTTATTAATTCATAACAATTGGGGTAATTAAATTGTTGTTCCTAGACTTTTCACATAATTTACATTTTCACCTGTGTTATCGGTAATATGAAAATGTATTTGTATTTAAACTACCGAGTATAAACTCGGTAGTTTAAATACCTTAAAAAATAATAATAATATCATTTATTTTCCTGGTCATATGAATTATAGCTCGCAGTATAATCTTCTATATTATACTCCGTGATATATAGGAATAGTGACAAAACTTACAAGCACACAAAACCTATCAGATACATAAATAACATTTAGAGATTTAGAGAGAGAGAGGTACATATTGGCTTTATGGTAACTGATGTGTGACACATATAGTCGTGATTCTAAATTGTGTAGATTTCTCGAGATTATAGCATCAATCGTTGTTCCTGATTTAGTCGTGGCAATGTTCCGGTCGTTATTCATATCTAAACCGAATTTCTCACGAAGAAAGTGAAGTAGTGGCAAGGATGCATCCTGCGCAAAAAGATCACCATCCATTTGGATCAGATTCGAGGGCCCAATCCAGATGCATATCCAGCAGGATATGCATAAGTAATATTGTATTCTGGTTAATTTCGATTCTGTCACGATCGTTTATAAATTATATCAAAATTGCTTTCCGCTTTAGAACACTTGTAGGGGATCGTTGCCCAAGTCAAAGCTGAATTCGCTATCTCTGTTTCTCATTATGTCAAAATTGCTTTCCGCTTTAGAACCCTTGTGGGGGATCGTTGCCCAAGTCAAAGCTGCCTTCGATATTTCTGTTTCTCTCTCTCACCCTCATATCTGTCATATGCTCTATCTCAATTGCGAGACGAAGATGTTATAAAATATACCGCGACGCGACCTTGAAAAATCACTCTCATGCGGCGAAAGATGTATTCACTTCAAAAACGCCATATGCGGCAGACACTCTTTCTACGAGTTGAACACATATTTTTTTTAAATTGTGTTTTGAAAATAGCTCTAATAACTATACTTATTATAATTTTTATTGAAAATTGAATTTCGAAAATGTAAATCAAGAATCATGCGGGAATTATATGGAAACGAGTTTGTTTAATAGGTTTTCGTTAAATTATTGGGTCAGTGATTTGTGAAAAATGTTTCCGAATCTTCTACTTCCAACGATAATATGGAAGATGATATAATAGAATCGACAAAAATCACGATTCAATGATTATTGCTGACAGAATCCAAAAATAAACATGAAAAAGCGCTTATTTGAAGATTGGAGTCATCAAAAGGGAATAACTGAGTTGACTAGTGATAACTAGCTTATTTTGAACAAATATCCAGAGATACCAGAGTTCCACGCTATGAAGTCTTTATGCAATGTTATCATTGCTTAAATGTTGTTCTTATTAACAACATTGTTTAACAACAACATTGTTCAACACTGACAATATTGTTCTTATGAACAACATTGTCAGTGAAAAAGAATATCAACATGAAGAAATTTCCAAGATTAATTGCTTTCCTTATAAACGCAAATCGGTAGGACAGGAAGTCTAGTGTTTTAGGAAAATCAGATGCGAAATTTTTTAATGAAGCAGATGAACAAATCTACTTGATGAGGTCAAGTGGAATTTTCACACTTCTGACCAAATATTGAAATTGTTTCTTATTTTAGATAGTGGTTATTTCTCTTGGTATCATTGGACTACACCATCGAGATGAACTAACATTTCTTCAACTTGAACATATAAAAGATATGGAAGAATATATATTGATAGAGATTCCCAACACGAAAACAAACGTGAGAAGAGAAATTATTATTTCTAGCGGGAACATCCAAAGAGTCAATCATCAAACACCAATTCTAAAAAAGTTGTAGTTAAAATGTATAATAATGACAGGAAAGTTGCCAAGAATTATGATGATTTTCTTGCACCAACGAAAATTTTGCCCATATTAGTTAGGAAAAATCTAACTTTTCTCTAAATCTAACTCGAATTACTTACTAAATGTACAACTTTTCAAAACACTGTTAATAAAATCATGTTCGTGTCTCGTATCAACATCAAGTCACTTCAATTTATTTCTAACAACTTGGCTTTGGGTTACGAACGTAATTGAGATCTAAATGGCTATTAGGTTAGTACATTAAGCTTTTCTGAGACCTTCATGGACCTTCTCGACCCTCCGCTGATCATATTTTTTACTAGGTGGGAATAAAGCTGTAACTGAAGGCTGACCTTTAATGCTGTATATTCAAATATAAAATTCCCCTAAACCTTTTTTGATTTTTAAAAACATATATAGATACCTATATAAGATTGGTAAATATGCAAACTAGATAAGGTTAAAAATTTATTACTCTAAATATATTTTTGTATGAATAAGTAATTAAAACTCTCTCAATACACCTTAAAAACGTCTTTGTGCGACAAAGGCTTGTGCAGAGAAAGTGAAGTTCCCCCAGAAACAGACACAGGCATATCTTAGACGAAATTCGACTTGTGCATAATATAAAGCGAAAAGTTGCTCTATATAAAGAACATTCTTAGGTTTCGGAAAATATGTAGCAGAAGCAAGCTTTGAAATTACGCTGTCACATTGAAATTTCCAGTTGAGTTTTCTGTCTAAATACAGACCCCAAAATTTAATTGTTTCTGCCGTTGTACCCAGACATATTATTTACATTAAAATTTAAGGGATCACACTGCTTTCGGGCACCATGCACTATCGCAGCCTGAATTTTACCGGCTTTAAAAGATACTGAATAATTTAGCTATTGGTTGAGACTATTAACTAATAATAATTTAGTTAATACTCTGACTTCGTCTGGATCACCAAACACATTTCTGGTCATTTAAGACTAATACGTAATACACTATTTCCTCCAAAATGTTCTATGTATAGTTTATCATTTTATATTTTCTTTTAATTACATTCATTTTTGCAAAACCTGAGTTAATAATATTTGACACAATTGCAAAACCGGAATGATACACGTCGAAAAGTTTTATCAAGACTTCATAAGTATAGAGTAAAAATGTGTATGTAATAATATCTAGTGGCCAACCAAGCTGATATATAATTGTAAATAGCATTTTATTCGTCTCAAATCTCTCTGGGTTGGTCGGTACCTGGGCCCATTTCTTACCTGGCTATGTATAAAGACCTTTATCTCTGTCAAACCCTAACTAGAAAGTGTTCCCGGGCAGATCAGCAGGACGCCGTAAGTTGTACACCAATCATAACGTTTCTTTTTCCAAAAGGAAGAATCGTGGCCATCTAGGATTTCTCCACAGTTGCTGGAATATCGTGCAGATCGGTGACACGCTATTCCATTTTTAATTAAAAGCGCTTTAGAGTTTGTACTCGCGAGTTTACTGCTGCTCACATGACTCGATCATACTTGAGGTAATAATTTATTTAATGGTAATTATATTGTTAGTTTATTAATTTAGTTTATTCTTGTTATTCAGTAGGATTATTTGGGCTTTAACACTTGTCGTGTCGTAAGTTAAAATATAAAATGCATTTAATCGCAAACATGTAAAATAAATGTTTACAAGTACCTAAAAGTTTATGTATGATTTATATAGGTAGATATATTTAAATATTGATTTATCTATATAGGTATATTGTTTGTTGTGTTTCATATTTAACCATTGTAATATTTATATAAGATGTATTCGTGTAGCAGGTGTTATATGCGTGTACTATATATTTTTTTATTGCCAACAGGAAGCAAGAGCATCCTGTTGGATCCTACAGGATGCTGCGAAAATAATATACCTATAAAGAGTATTCAGATATAAGCGATTTAGAATATTAAGAATAAGTCCAATATGCCTAAAGCTATTGTGAAGATTTATTGCCTCTGAATTTCAAATAATAGTTAACTATCTATAGAAATTGTGTTTAAAACAAATAATTCCATAGCACACATAGAAACTCATTTGTTTTGATATACTTAACTCATTTATTTGAGAACCAAAGAAACATTTTTCTTGATCTGTAATAAGTAAGAAAGGGATGATTTTTGTGCGAAACATGTATTTACGTGAATTATGAAAGTTTATATTAATATTAGTAATGTAAGATTAAGATACAGTGTCTAAAATGGGTATAAAATCATCAGATTAATGTTAGTATAAACTGAATATCGAAGATTTCTATAATCATTTATTTGTATGAGCCGATACCAATATTACTTAAACGTAAACGTCTGACATAACGTTGATATAACGTTTATATATGTTACGTTGTATGTACTTTTAAAATTTAGAGCCATGTTTGCCTTAGTTTTAAGTTAACCCACATTAAATAATATCGAGAGACGACTAATCGGGGTTTCTAACTAGTTTGTCGAAATTTCCCATGACCATTCTGCATAAATGTGGCTGAATTTCGTTGATGCAGCGTTGAATCTCCTCCTTTAATGCACGGGTCGTTGTGGGCCTGTTGACATAGACCTGTGATTTCAAATAACCGCATAAAAAGAAATCTAATGGTGTTACACGATCTAGGGGGCCAATTCTGATCACCGAAACGAGAGAGTACACGGCTTGGAAATGTCTCATGTAGTAATTGAATTATTTCACGGGCTGTATGGCATGTGGCACCGTCTTGTTGAAACCACATATTGGCCACATCAATATCATCCAATTTCGGCAGAAAGAACTGTGTTATCATGTCGCGATATCGAGCACCAGTAACAGTCATTGCTTGACCAGCCTCATTTTCAAAAATAATATGGTCCAATTATGCATCCAGCCCAAAATTCACACCAAACAGTGATAAGTTGTGGTTGCATTTGTTTTTCGACAATCACATCTGGATTCTCAGAACCCCACAAGGGGCAATTTTGGCGATTAACAAAGACATCAAGGTGAAAATGTGCTTCATCGCTTAAGATGATGTTTCTCGAAAAATCAGCATCCATTTGTTGATGTTCAATAATCCATTCAACGAACTCTCTTCGCTGTGCAAGGTCATTAGGCTTCAGTTGTTGCATTAATTGAATTTTGTAAGCATGGAGACACAGATCTTTAGTGAGTATACGATGTAGAGAGCTTCTTGAAATTTGATATTCTTGTCCACGATGCCGAATTGAGGTTCCTTGATTGTCACCGACACTCTCACGCATTGTTTCGATATTGACATTTGAACGGCTTGTTCTTGGATGATCAGTGTGTTTGGCGTCTCCAACGGATCCAGTCTCCCTGAATTTTTAAATTAATCTCTTCACAGTTGACGAAGTTAAAACACTATTCCGACCATATTTTGTATGAAATTTTCGAACTGTGGCCGCCACGCTTAATATTTTTCAAATATTGTTCAATAATTAAGACACGTTGTTCTATCGTGTAACGCTCCATTTTTACTAACCCAAAACTGTCAGCTATCGAATTGTTTTTTGTTTAGGGTTGCCACTTTACTGTCCAAATGGCGGCAAATTCAAATCTTGCGTTAATTTTGAGACGCCCATTATAAGTCTAATTAGTATTGCTATTTATGGGGAGTAACTTATCAGCGGATAACTCTTGAACTGCGTCAATTGTCCGAGAACGATCAAAATGTATGAACACTTAGGTACTTGGATGCAGCAAGATGGCGCCGTATACCGCAGATCAAATCCATTCCCTCTCGATTTGAATGTAATGGAACGTCATTTAGCTAGCGCTGTTTTTAGCTAATAAATGTCATTTAGCTATACCTTTGCTTTTCACAAATAAATTATTTTCGAAATTTTCCAATATCAAAATGCTGATGTCCTTTTTGGACGACACACTATATTTCAGCTTCTATCAGAATTCTTACCACGTGTCACTGTTGCGCCTATAGGAACGCGTAAAATAATTTTCATACTTCAAGCGTACAAATGTCGTTAATGAAATTGCTGAACCTACTAAAATTCACCAAATATACAGCGGGTTCCAAATATAGATACGGCAGAGGAACTGAACAATACGGCAGAGGAACTGAACAATTTTCAATAAGTTCTGTTTTATTAGTGTTGGATGTAATTGCATATTTTATCTTAAATTTAATTTGATTCGTTTTGTAAATAAAAGATATTGTTTCAATGAAAATATCGACTTTTGTGGAACACCCTCACTGTATATTGCATTAAAAAGGAATAATATTAACAACAAAATGTTTCACTAAAGTGTGGCAAAATTGGTACCTTCAAAAAGCCTTTAGTAGACACAGGCCATTATATAGTAGACAGTCTTGATAATTGTCCAAATTCTACAATATTATATATTGTAGATATTGTCGATTATGTGTCGATTTCTATAATATTTTATTCAGATTGACAGTAAAAAAGCCGCTAATGAAAAATTGTATGTTTTGTTTCTTCTCGACGTATTCCTGACAAAACAAAATGGTTGTGCCAAGTACGTTACTGAGTTCTAGAATGTTTCCCCAGAGTGTGATTATAGTTATAGTGTCGTCTTTTTCTATCTATGTCTATGTAACAACCTTGCAAGGAACTACCAAAAATAGCTGATAAAAAACGGCTCGAAGAAAACTTTCATAAATCGACTGAAACACAACAAATACTTCAAACTTCCTTATCTTCTTCTAAAACCGAGTCAAAAAACTATGTCTCAGTCTACTAAATGCCGCTCTTAATTCGAAAACTCTATAAATAATATCCTTAATATTTAAAGTAAAATTAAAGTATATTATTTTTTTGGGTTTGAAGACAAGTCAATTCTCTTGTGTAGAATTTTACCGTAAAATAATATACCGCTTGCTCTTTAACACCCTCCACCGGGGACAAACTGTATATTCGCTTAAAACGGGTTAAAAAAGTTTTCCACCGGCTGTACCTCGTTGTGCATTAAAGAACTTGATGGTGTGTTATTCTGAAAGCCTATACTTAAGCCTAAACCAAAGCGCAAGTGTTCGGTGTTAAAGTAACATACAATTTGTTTTTGTTTTTATTTTCCTTTTGCACATTTAAATTATACCCTTATAACTACATGTCAAAGATTAAGTGGGTGTTTCGTAACACGTATGAAAATAATAATTAGACAGATGGAATCGCTTTAAATGCTTTTAGTTATTGTTTATTTGCTGCATCGAAACAAATCGATATAGAATTCTTGTTAATTGTTATCGCATTGTGTGGTCTTGAACACGATTGAAGCTACACTGTAACCAACGATTTAAATTTAACGCTTTGCTTTTGGTGGTTTTATTTTCAGTTTTATCTATAATCAGTATTCCTTAATCAGTATTCCTACCTACTTATATTATTTCTTTTGTGTCTTCTTATTTATTATATATCTACATATTTTATAATCTCAAAAGTGTAGCTCGCTTTTATAATGATCAAGTATGTAGAGCTACGTAGAAAAACCTTTTTATATTTAAGGTCAGTTACCTTAAAAACCGACATTTAACGGTATTCTATGCCATATCCATGAGATAAAAGGCAACTGAACACTCGAGATTGTGTTTGAAAATAAAAGTGTAATAAATAATACGGCAACATTTTTATCAGAATATAGAACGTTATAAGTTTTACCAGATCATAGTCGCCGATAATAGAAAGTTTTTGTTTTTCAGTACAAAAAAACTCTTTTTCTACTGTTTTCTGCATGAGAGCAAGGTTCAAGGTTCATATATAACCTGAGAGATCAAATAAATCATAAAAGAATATTTTTAACTCATATAATAGGAACCTGGCTCTCATACATAGAACAAACAGGAAAAAAGATGAGTGTATTTAAGAGCATCATGTTTTGAGACTATAGAATTGAAATCATGTTAAAATTATTACAAAAAATAAAAAACAAAAAATAACGCACAAAAAAAGTTTATGTGGCACCAGACCTGCGAAAAACATTCAAGGCTTTAAAATTATATGCATGGAATGTAGGTAGTTTAAATTTAAGGAAACACCCTGTATATAGAGGGCAAAAACCTCAAATTTTACTCATTGTAGTTATGTCGATGACAAGGGACCCATGTCATTACAGCTGACCTAAAATATATTGGATAATTTAAGTTTTTTAACCAACACAGCAGTAACTTCAAATTGAGAGAGCTTAGAAAATTATGGAACAAAAAAATCTTTGTTAATGTATATTATGTAACATTTTAAGTTGACCTCCATTCTTCTGTTTCAGGGGCAAATGGACTCAGGAGAAGAGGTCGTCAGACGTATACGCGGTACCAGACACTGGAACTCGAAAAAGAATTTCACACAAACCATTACCTGACACGGCGGCGGCGAATCGAAATGGCCCACGCTCTGTGCTTAACAGAAAGGCAAATCAAAATTTGGTTTCAGAATAGGCGCATGAAGCTTAAAAAAGAAATACAGGCCATAAAAGAGTTAAATGAACAGGAAAAACAGGCGCAAGCCCAAAAGGCAGCGGCAGTAGCGGCAGTAGTGGCCCAGGTGGATCAAAATTAGTGGATTAATTCAGTGTTTTTGGAGGGACAGCAAATCCTGCAAAATTAAGGTGAGTTTTACCTTTGACTTTGTTTGGATTACCTCTGCATTGGACGTTTCCGCTAACTGTATTGGAATTAATGGAGATATTTAGCGGGTTATTAAATACCGGATGTAGGTTTCATTTTTGGGAAAACACGGTGATCTATCTATCACACGATTACGAATTATTATCTTAATAATTAAACTGTAAATCAGTTTGAATTTCGTAAATCAGAATTACGACTAAATACATTAACATATTATTGTAATATTTTACGGATTAATGTTAATTAAATATTATGTTTTATATAAAATTAATTGCAAATAAATTCTTATTATAATTTTTCATTGAATCATTTAAAATTTATTTATTTCAGCAAATTGAGAATATTCATAAAATTTATTACGCACTCTTACCAAATATTAACAGGCCAAATATTGACATATCATCTTCGTCACCATAATTTAAATTATGAGGACACAATAATACTGTATAGGCAGCATTGCCATTAATATAATTACAGTTAATCAATCAATCAATTAGATTATTGGTAAAACCAATTTAGTTGATTACTGAAATTATATTAATTAAAAAAATCACGATAATCAATAGCTACGAGTATCTAATGAAAACAGGCAAATGTACCTACCTATATTTCCGTCTATATTCATTAAAGTATGTAATAGGATTTCATTAGGAGCCTGGAAATAGGAATTTTTCGTTTCGTCGTTTCGAAACGACGAAACGAAAAACTTGAAAACGAAAATATAAAAACATAATATAACATAAAAAAAGCAACTTACCGTCAACGTAATAGACCGTTTAAAAGTAGACATTTCAACTATTAAAATAAGTCGGGATAGAATATTCAAATCGAAAAAAAGAACGAATAAAACTTTTTGAGGTAAAAATCTCGGGAATTGTTTCCCGCAATCCAAAAAAATCGTCCTTGGTCAATTAAAGAAAAGCTGTAGTTTCACAAAATTCCATGTAAATTGAATTACTTTTACGGGGAAAAAATAATACGCTGAAAAATCCGCCATTTTCTCGTAAAATGTGAGGTTATGTGAAATATTCATCACATGAAAGTTTTAGATTGTTTTATTTACAAAAAATATTTCGCGTGGGATATTTTCCGCTGGGAGGTCTCGTTTCGCCGAAAATCGCAGAAAAACACTTGTAACCCCCAAAACAGCACCCCAATTTACAATTTCACTTTATCTCTTGTTCAATTTTAGTTTTTTATCTTAGACATAACCTTAACTAAATTTTTCGGCTGATCCTTCCGTCAATTTTTTTTAATAATTAATAATTCAATAATTGGAAATCCAATTTCAAGGTATTATTTTTTCATTTCTATCAATATATGTGTGTCCTGCAAAATTAGGTTTGAATATTATACATACCAGTACGCACCGCTTACTTTATAGGAGTGTGTCATGGCAAAAAGCCTGCAACTTCAAACAATAACCAGCCTGCCTTAATCTAAGATCCATTCGTCTAGATCTGGAGTACGTTGTAGAGCATGAAACAACCACATTAAGTCGTGTACCGGCGCCCCCGCCAAAATTGCTGTAGTCCACCGTGATTATTTTTTATAATCTTATTGCTTCATTGTCTAGATAAAAAACTACTTCTTTGCATCATTTGTATACTAGATTGTTTGCAAATAATTGAATGCATGTAATACTAGTTTACATTTTAATTATTTTTAAATTTCACATTACAGAGGAATTGTGACAAATTTAAAGTTATATTTACATTTCATGCCACAAATCACTAAGTTGTGCTCAAGTAATACGTAATTACAGCATATAGTCGCACAGAAGTGTTAAATTCTACGGAAAATATTCACCCAAAGCTTTTGGCTGAGAGAGGGACCAAAGCCTTCTGCTTAACGTTAAAGCCCAAACGCTTATGTAACTTAGGCAGGAGTAAGAGACGGCTTTACCAACATAAATTCTCATTTATAATCCCCATTTTTATTATGTAAATAACTAAATAAATGCTTATAACTTTCGGACTTAGGGTTGGTGGAAATATGATTTTTTTCTCTCACAGCCTTCGCTCGTTTTCGTTAGATCAAAAATCTCAAAATCAGAAATCAGTATATACTTACTTCCTTTCAAAGGGTATTTTGTCAGATACGTAACAAAAAATTTCATTAAAACCTCTGTTCCGAAAAAATCCAAGTTTTTTGAATCAGCACAACAAAATTCAAAAGAAGTTATTACTTTTCCCGAATCAGGACCAGATTTAAGACGATCAAGACCATTTGCAAGATTTTCATAGTGTGTCATTTGAAATTACAACATCATCTATGGATTCATGGGCCATAATTTAAATATTTAAAACAAAAATATTTTCCACTGTTTTATGGAATTCGATCTATTTACCTTATAATACAGATTATTTATTTTATATTTTGTATGTGCTAAACTACACTGAAAAAAGGTGTAGTTAGAATTAAGCAAGTCTAGTAACTTTTAATAATATTGTTACTGACATAGGGCTTATTAAAACTTTTTTCAAGTGAAATTGTTAGTATAATTTAATTATTTGTTTCCACATACTAAATGTATTCCATCCAAATAGGTTGCACATACATTTTGAATTTTAAAAGTGTCTCAAAATTATTACGAATTTTGACAGTCCGTGCCTGATAAAAAATTTAATTAAGGAGCGTCACTATGGAATTAATGGTGGACAAAAAAGAACATACGAAATTTTTTTATTTTTTTTGCTGTCAAAGTAAAAAAGGTATGCCTTATTGAATTAAAAAGGATTGAAGAGTAAAGTAGCAAATATTAAAGTTGTTAATTTAAACGATGCTTCAATGAAGATAACAATTAAATCTAATCATGATACTTCGCTAGCTTTTGGAAGCCTTCTAACAGAAATATCCCCTCTTTCATAAGGATTCCCTTAAGTTTTCTGGTTTATACTCATGCTATGTAGTTAAAATACATCACCTTACTAATTCAGGTGGTTTAAGTGTTTTATGCCAAATGTCCAATTTGTAGGAAGTCGAAAGCAAAAATTACACAAACTGAGGTAGGTGATAACTTTTCCAAAAATATCGAAAACTAGGCTATTATTTCAACAACTTTCACGCAAAATTAGTTTACTTGAAAACGTACGTTTTCGTGAATTAAAGACAAAAATTCACATTAAACAGTTTGTCACATTAAACAGGGAAACATTACACCCATTTTCGTTTTTCGCTATACTGTAAAATTTATAAAATGTTACTTACCACATTCTGAAAACAAATTATTATAATTTCAATCAGTCCTCTTTGATAATAAATTTTTCATTTCTATTTTGGCAGATAGATATCGCTATAAATAAAAGCATTCAAATCATTGCATATATTTTCCTTCGCATTGTTTCAGAATATTAAAATACATCATGCAAAATTAAGGGGCCGTGAGCATCTATGAGTGTTTGGTAGAATACTGCTTCCGGGCGACAATATATTTCGATCCTATCGATTGAGAACTAATGCGTCGACCGTGTAGTGCTGTTCTTCATTATTTGCCGTAATTTATGAACTCCGCCGAATTAATATTCTGTAGGTTTATCGAAATGAATAGCAGCATTGGTGTAAGAAATGCAATTAAATTGATCAATTATGAAACCTCGGAGGGTGTGAGCAGCCCCGGAACTCTTGCCAGAATGCAAGCCGAACTCCATCTCTCACGCCAAGTAATTACGCAAGGGGATTTTCTCAGCACCAAGATTAAACACTGAAATTCCGTATATAAATTCAGAGGCATTACAAATAGCCTAATGGAAATACAATTATCGTTATCCGCAGTTTTTAGGGTAGATATTTTTTAAATATTTATGGTACTTCCTTTATCTTACGGATAGATAAATTTAAGAGCTTTGCGAAGGGCAGGCGCAATTTTGTGTAGCATCAGAAAATCCGTACGTAGGTATTATTTCTAGATAAAAATGGTTGTTTGTTTTTGCCTCATATAGACCCGTATTATAATATATGTATAGGTGTATAATAAAACCTGTACTAATACTGTTTCCTCATTCGATATATTGTATTGTAATTAATTAATAATGATGCATATATCTATCAGTTCATAATAATGTGGATCTGCCTAATGTTTCGGATCTGAATGGTGATTATGATAGATAATATACGATCCCATATGAAAATGATCAATGAAGTCATACACAATATAATCTTTTAACTTTTACTTAAAAAAACTATCCTATCAACACAGCAAACTATGATGATAAAATATTCAACAAAGTAAGCCAAAAAACTAAAAAAAACAAAAATTACAAAATTTAAAAATTAAAAAATATATATTTTTTTACTTTTAGGTACTTACTAAATACTTTTTCACAACTTATTTACCTTTATATCTTATTAAGTATTTCTAATTTTTAAACGAAAAAATTATTTTTAATCAATAAAAAAATTATTTTCGCTTTATCAATGATATCTATTAATAAAGGTATTTGTTCATAATTTTGATATTCATATACATATAAAAAAAAATTATTGTACTTACTAATTTATAGCTATTTAAAAAATTCTTTCTTTGAAAATTGCATATCTTAAATTATACTTGTGTATTATTTATTTGTTTATTATTTATTAATTCACATTATGTAATTATGAATAAATCGTTATTTCTCGGTATGACATTAAGAGCAACAGTTTAAGTAGCTGTATGTTACAACATTTTCAAAGATTATCGAAGGGCAAAAAATTTTGTCTACCCCATTTGTCACCAACTTCTGAGGTAAACATCACGGCTTAGGGACGTACCACCAAATTCAACAACGGAAAGGAAATATTGTAATAGTATTTTAAATAACAAGTTATGAAAACGAATCATTTCACACGAGTGAGACGGTTTGATGTGACGAGCCGAAGGCAAGGCCCACAAATCGAATGAGTACGAAAAGTAGTTTTCAAACGCGGTATTTATAATATCTTTTCTACGATTTAAAAAACAAACAATTTGATAGATATTTTTATTTAAGAAAACTAATTACATTAAAAAATAAAATTCAATGTAAAATCGTAGCATTTCTGGACACTTACTGACTTTGGAAATTGTTCGGTTTTCGAGACTTTTGCATTGATGAAGATTGTGGAAGCTGGATTTTTGGTTCCGTAGCGTTTGTTTTATTTGTTAATGAAGTTCAAAGTACTCGTAGACGGTTTTACTGATCCTTGAATTTTACTAAAAATTTGCGTCTTGTTTTGAAGTGAATCATCGATATATCCTTCTTCCACCGCCCTGATTTCCATCCTCGTCCATCGCCGTTTTAGTGGCAGCAAATCTGCACCTGTAAGTGCAAGAATGGCAGCAGACGATCGACGCAAACAGTGACCTGTATAAATATGTATATTCGCCAGGATTGGCTAGTTTTAAATAGTTTGCTATTTATTTGGCCACATTGCCAATTTTATTGATACATTGGTACATTTACTTTGTTGGTAGGTCAAAAATAATCTTTTTTCGGAAACGGTGGAAAGACTAAGGCTACTGTACCTTTTAAGATTTCATACAGGCTTCTACTACAACTATTTCCAAAGGGAACTCAGGAAAGTATTTTTCGCCACTAAAAATTCCTTAAAAGCCATCTCGGTAAAATTTCTAGCCTTTTTCGGTACATGGTTTTCGGATTTTCGTCTCAAATATGCTTGAACTTTACTATATTTCCCTAAGGCAACATTAATCTTAATTTTCAATACACTCTTTATAATGGAAAATGTGCACCATAACGTGAAAGATTGTATTTTTGAGATAATTACTCTAAAGTCCGAATTTCTTTTTGAGATAATGCCTCCAATTCGTGAATTGTTCAACGGCAAGTTCATACCCTTTTGCTTCTTGGGGTAAAATATCTGTTGATATTTGAGCTGTTTTTTCTGAAATTTTCGTTCGGAAATTATACTTTCCGTGATCATTACTTATTTTCACCCACTTATTTTCAAGTAATGTAATGCGCTCAATGTGATGCCTATGTGTAATATTATCAAGTGCACTCCTCCCTTATGGACAACAGTTCCAAAAAAATATCTCAAAATTGAAATACTGTGTACTTATGAAAACAGCTGAAACAGCTGAACAAATATAAATTTAACTATGTCACATTCACTGATATTGTTTAGATGTTGATGATACTGTAAACTAAACATTGCTAGATGGCTAAACAACAGTGTTTCAAGAGAAGGTGCTCGATTTCTCTAAATTAAATTAACGATTATACTCAGTTTCGGAAATAAATGAGAGTGACACGTTTCAATGGACAAGACAAGGCAGCGGCTCTATTTTAACCGCGGAAGACGAAGACAACAGGTAGAGTCACTCTCATTTATTTCCGAAACCGGGTGTAGTTGTCGATTTTATATTTATATGAATGTTTCATCAACTGGATAGGTGATTTTAAAACTCTCATGCGTTGGTCTACAAGTGAAATCAATGAACTTGAAACCAATAAATTGCTACTGTAAAATATGGGCGTAAAGTGCAAAAAATGTATACAACCGCACTATGTGATTCAGTAAATTTGTATTTTTATTTCTTTAATTGGACGCCGTTATGCAAAAAGGAACCATGCGACAAAATTACGAAATTAATATTAAGGCATTGAAAGTTGCAGAAGTAGGTAAACTATATTTTGCAGTAAAGATCCATGTGAAAATTACAGTATAACCTTAGGAAATAGGCCAAAATAGCCATTTGTACACTCCAAAGCATCTTAAACTATTTTTCAAAAGGGAACCAAGTGCATAGACGCTTACAATATCAGTATATCGGTGCCTTCTACGGGATGAAAGCGTGAACTTCTTGTTTGTTTTCGTTTATAAAAGTGGTGTAAAATGACTTCATGGCGTAATAAACAACTAGTGAATATGTGTAATATTACAGTTATTACAGAAAACAAAGGTATGAAACTAAAATTGACTATTAAACATGAATGATTTAATAATATCTAATTTTTAGAAAATCTGAGAGAAACAACAGGAGATATTTCAAATATCTCTTCAGAACTACCAACCTTGAATCCTGAGATTGCGAAGTTGCTAGAGAATCTATCGGATGATTCATTCAAAGATCCGGATTTAATTATAGATAGCGATGTTTCTTCTCCTATACGGCGAAAGGTATGTCTTGATATATTTGTCTTGATATATTTGCTCGCACCTGTCTTTCTCTAATTTTTTTCCTATATTTTTCCTAGGATGATTCAAATGACGAAACTTTGTACGATGATGCTGAACAAAAAACATATGCAGCACTAATACCAGTACCCTTGGAAACTTTTATAGGATACGATTCAAGTAATGTTAAACAAAAAAAATATAGAGGAAGACCAAAAAAGGGCAGAAAAAGAAAATTTGACGGTATGTCGAGGGAAGAAAGAAAAACTAACATATATAAGCGTAAGGAATGAGTGAATTATAAAAAGCAACGAATTACTTCTAAGGAGTGTTCCTTTTGATTGCCAGTGTACAACAAAAATATCCGAAGAACAATGCAGAAATGAGTTTAACAGAAACAGAATCTTAATTTTTACCAGTAGATATGACTCTCACGAAAATGTACGAACTCTACGTAAACGGACGAAATAAGGTAAATGTGGTTAGTTTCTCAACATACAAAAAAATATTTTACGAGAATTTTAATTTAAAATTTAAAACTTAAAGAAGGGAATAAATGGAGAAGAGATAAATTGGTTAAAGACAAGGGAGATAACTATACTAAGAGAAAAGCCGTTTTCCCTTTTTATGAAGCGAGACTTGAATGAAAATACCATATCAGTAGAAGTTGATATTTCAAAGAAAATCCGTGGTCGTCCTAAAAGTGGTTTATATAAAACAGACCTTAACATACTCTGGCCTGAAGGAAAATGCATTTCGAACGAAAAACTCACGGATATAAAATCAATATGGCACCTCATTCCCAAAGATTGTAGGACTTTCTATTCATTACTTTTTGCAGATCACCATATTGAAGATGATATTGATGGATTTGGAGGTGTCCCTGACTATATAAATATAGATAATAAATATCTGATTTCCTATTTTTATTGTTTCTCTTCATTTTGTAATCACCGAAATTATAAAACGCAAAAAAGAACCATGCACCATTTTTCAAAAAAAAAATTAAAAATATACTAAATTTTTTAAAATTTTTTCAGCAGCAAATCTGACAGAGTTTTAACGCAAGATAAAGCACAAATCTGCATCTATAATTTCATGCCGATTTAATTATAGTTTGTACACTTTCAACCTTCGTTTCTCAAAACTTAGTTTTTGGCGTTGGTTCCTTTTTGCATAACGGCGTCCAATTATCACTTGCTACTGTTTAGTACATACCGTGTCCCTGGTTTTACTGCAGTGGGTAACAGTTTGTGGTATAACTCATCTTTTAGTTTAAATAACAGTTTTTTTACTGTCATGACCGATACATAAAAACATCTCCGTATCCAACAACTTTGCGACAGTTTCATATAATGTATAGTAATAGTACATCTTGCATATTATGCAATAAGTAAAAAAAAGTTTACTCTTACTTAAAAATTTACTACTCAATAAATAATACTTCACGTAATCGGATGCATTATTTTATCTTTTTTACACAACGGATTATTTCATCAAGTGACTTGACATCACGAACGAAAGATACGCTGCTCTGATTCAAATTTTAAATAACGTATTTCATACTATTATTAATAATATACAATAAATTATTGTTAATATAATAAAGTTATAGTCGTCATTAGGTCAGAATACCGTTATAAAATAATGCTCTATAATCTATTGTAATACGGAACTACAACTGTCGCTTTTTGTGGAACTTCCGGAAAACGTTTTATAGGACATCCGAAATTCCGTGAAGACTTTTAACTGCGACAGTTTGATTTGCAATAAGAATTCGTTGAAATGAAAGAATGGCTTCTATAAATATTCGCTCAATCTCGGGATTGTTCGTGATTAAACAAGTAGAACTTAGGCGTGAGGTGTCATATCCCTAGGCACGAAGTTTATATAACTGTATTTTATTTGATACTTCGATAGGTGTACCTACATAGGAGGGAGATAGATGATCCGTGAAAGTAGTTTCATATCTTATAGTCATTCTATTATCGTTGCCTGACCTGTTTGTATTAATAATATGATCAAATAATGCGATTTGCTAGTGATTATATATTATATGTAAGCAAATACAATGTACAATTATTGTACCCTGTTCACTGAAAAAGGGTAAAAGTTTGAGAGCGATTTGTGCATTTTTTCAGTTGTTGAAATTTATTTTAAACTTGTTTCCACGTTTTCACATATTACAGCAAAATATAAAAAGTCAAAAAGAAATTTTAATTCAATCAAAAAATCCATTAAAGGGTATAGAAACAAAACCAAAAATCCACTCACATTTTTATTTAATTTGGCTATTAAAACTCCTGATTTAAATTTCCTGATTTTTTTAAGTAATTAAAATAAATCCTATATATAAAAAATATGACAAGAATAATATTGAAAATTACAGACCTATAAAGATTGTCAATAATTTCTCAAAATCTTTTGAAATCTTATTGTATGGTCCAACATTTTCTTACATTATATTACTTATTGCTTATTAGTGTATTGCTGATAAATAAATAAATCAATACATATAAACTATTCTTTTATGACAATGAATTTAAAACTAGGCCACACTCCAAAAATAGTTTCGTTGAAATCCATATCATCTTTCATATCTGTAAGTGAGGGACAAATAATGGGAATACACATAAAAAGGGCCAATTGACCTTTCCTTCTATTATTGCCATAAAGGGTTTTCTAAGAATACCGAGTGGGAATAGAAATTAAGTGGTAAATGGAAGTTTATGGGTGTTGTAGAGTGCTTGAGGTTACACACATCAGATCGGTTTACAACCATGTCGTAAGATCATCATCGAGTTGCTAGAACAAGATGGCCATCAAATCGGCTGCCTTCCCATTTTACGACCATGAACTAGGCAAGGGATTTATATTGGTATGTTACCTCTGCTGGGGATTTTCGTAGTTTTATACTGGATTATCTGGGATAAGAAGCCGCAGTATTACTAATCACTAACATTCTTTATTAGACTTATTATCATGATTGTATGAAATAATAATTATTCAAAAAATTCAATAATAATTATTATCCACTTTATTGAGAAACTATGTTATAGGTAATCTAGGGACAGGAATATAATTCCGCGTCTAAAATTTTATACAATATACGTTTTAATAGAAAAGAAATGTAATTTAATTAAAAGCACGCATCGATATTGTTAAAGAAAGTAAATAAAGCAGTAATTTGAGAAAATAATATATTTATTATTTCAATTCATTACTTTTTAACATAGGCTTGAAGTAGTTGTTTATAAAAAAATATCAGTGCTGTTTAAATTACCTCCTACCCTTGTGGTGAGGGTCGTATTATTAATAACTTAGTAAGTTGAATACGCACAGGGTGGTTATGATTTATTATTCCAGGTGTACCTGCTTTCGAGGGTGGTTAGCAATTTAGTACTAAAATAGAATTCAATTATAATTAACCTTATTTTTGAACGCACCTATGTATTATAAATAATTTACTTCCATACAAGAATTGCCCTAAAATAAGCAAACCGTATTTAATCATGTACCATAATGGCAGTGTATCTACCCTAATCTTTTTAAAATTCTGATGTGTGAGTTTCTCTTATAATATTTTATACCTAGGTACATATGAAAATATACCTAACTTATTACTCTGGTGTTTTATACTTTTATAATACTCAACGTCGAATAATTCTTATTCTCAAATATAATACAGTCACCGGAAAAATATCTATTCACTCAAATTATTGATGGATATGCTTAATAATAACTTTATTAATTTAAGTCCGATTTAATTATTTTTGAAGTGACTTCTTTGGCCGCATGAGAGTGATTTTTCAAGGTCGCGTCACGACACAATTTATAAAATTTTCGTCTCGCAAGTGAGATAAAGCATATGACAGATATGAGGGAGATAGAGAAACAGAGATAGCGAATGTGGCTTCGACTTTGTCAACGATCCCCCACAAGTGTTCTATAGCGGAAAGCAATTTTGATATATTGAGCAACGATTCCCCACAAGTGTTCTAAAGCGGAAAGCAATTTTGATATAGTTTATAAACGATCGTGACAGAATTGGAATTAACCAGAATACAATATTACTTATGCATAGCCTATTGGATATATCTGGATTAGGCTTTCGAATCTAATCCAAATTAATGATGATCTTACCTGTTCATCAAGAATAGGATAAATAAAACTCAAAAGTAATTATATCATATTATACTTAGCTGTTTTATTGAAGTGAATACTTCTTTGGCCGCATGAGAGTGATCATCAAGGTCGCGTCACGACACAGTTTATAAGATTTTCGTCTCGCAAGAGATAAAACATATAACATATTATATGAGGAAGCATATAATCACGAACATACCACACACTTCAGTTACCAGAAAGCCATAATATCCTATCCGCTGAACCTATTCCTGCCCCAATTGAAGATAATGTACAAATTGCAGAAATAAATTAAATATTATATTTGTATACCACATCTTATTATTTCGATATACCTGGAATATGTACAATACAACTATCTCTCTCACTCTCTCAAAGAATCGGTAAAAAAGTAGGTATTCGCTTCTATCACGTGTACTATGCTGCACGCGTATTTTTTTATATCTCAGGTATATATATAAAGGGTCCGCCAATAAGCGCGCTCGATCTTTAAAATGAAATAAAGCAAGTTGTGTGAGAGGTATAAATGAAATTTATTTTTTGTTTGAAAGAGTATTCGAAGGCATTATGTATGGAAAATAATATCGGTCAAATGTCCACCTCGGCTTCGCTGGGTGGCGCGCATACGAGAAGTCCAATTTTCAATGACTGGCGCACAAATCGGGCTGTATTTCATCGATGGCGTGGCGTATGTTGACTTTGAGGGCATCAGTGTTTTGTGGTTGGTTTGCGTAGACCTGTGATTTAAGAAAACCCCACAAGAAATAGTCTAGTGGGGTTAAATCGCACGATCTCGGTGGCCAGTTGATGTCGCCTCCGCGCGAGATAACCATTCCTCCGAAGCGCTCGTGCAGAAGATCCATTGTGGCGCGCGCTGTGTGGCTCGTAGCGCCGTCCTGCTGAAACCACATATCCTCGACATCCATATTGTCGATTTCATGCCAGAAAAAGTTCGTTATCATGGATCTGTATCGTTCGCCGTTTACCGTGATGGACACACCATCGTCGTTCTCGAAGAAATACGGCCCGATGATGCCTCCGGCCCAAAATCCACACCAAACAGTTACCTTTGCTGGGTGCATTGCGATCTGGTGGACCTCCTGTGGATTGTTCTCGGCCCAATAACGGCAATTCTGCTTGTTGACATTCCCATTTAACCAAAAATGTGCCTCTTCGCTGAAGATGATTTTGCGACCAAAATCGGGGTCGACTTCCAACTGCTCTAAAGCCCAATCAGCGAAGATACGGCGCTGTCTATGGTCGTTTATTTTGAGCTCTTGTGTCAGCTGGATCTTGTACGGATGCATGCCCAAATCCAGATGCAAGATTCGGCGAAGTGATGTTTCCGAAAGGCGGAGTTCCTGTGCGCGACGTGAAATTGACTGTCGCGGATTTTCACGCACACTATCGCGCACAGCGGCGACATTCTGGGCAGATCGGACGTTTCAACGACGCGTCGGTGTTGGCTGATTGTTCACCGAACCGGTTGCCTCGAATTTGTTAATCAAACGACGGATAGTCGACTCAGCAGGACGATCAATTGCACCGTAAAATTGGCGGAGCGCGCGGAACGTTGCTCGAACCGATGAATGATTTTCGTAATAAGTTTTAACGATTTGCACATGTTGCTCGCGGCTGAATTGGTTCATGGTGATTTGTGAAGATACACTGAATAATAACAACTACGTTTGCCAACTCTACCACAAACAACATGGCCGCCATGAGCTGTCAAAGATCGAGCGTCCCTATTGGCGGACCCTTTATATATATCCCTATATATATATATATATATATATATATATATATATATATATATATATATATATATATATATATATATATATATATATATATATATATATATATATATATATATATATATATATATATATATATATATGTATGTATATAATCTCTAAAATAATATCTAAATCTCGATTTCGTGACTGGTATCTGATGCTAAAACTGTTCCGTTTGTATAATTTTGTAGATTCGTATCTCTGAACTGATGGATATAGTGTGTAAATGTAGATTTTCCTTATTTATTTTCAGTTTTGCCTGGACATCTTTAAGGCATATCCTCCTCAGCGTTCATATTCGACCTGTTTTAATGTGTTTTAATATGCAACATGTGTTAACAACACGTGTATGGCATGAGCAACTTTTATGTTATTGTTAATGTGTATCACGTTTTAATATTGTCCCAGTCAGACCGTAGTGATTCGTACGCTTGGTGTGTAATTTTTTTCCTCATACCCAAAACCGTGTTACAGCGAATTTAGCGAATAATCACATAATATGATATAGACCGGAAGATGATAACAGATTATTTTCTCCGATTTAATACAGCGTGCCTTTTGGAGGAGTGAAAGTGTACCTATCTTATGACAAGAAAGAAAAGACAGTAGGTACTCGCCCCCCCCACTGATCGCTTTTAAATTGGATGTCAATGATTTGAGAATAGCACATGGACAACTCACATCAGGACAATATTTCGTATAGGCCTATCAATACCTAAATATCCGCGAGTTATGTGTATATTTATTTTACATAATGTTCATTTATATTAAACATCATATTGTAGTCAAAATATTTTTTATAACTTTTGTCTATATATGTAATTTCAGTCTAAGAACAAACAGAAATGTTATTCGGTATACCCATTATTTATAGGTAGTTGTTTATAGACATTATACCATAAACACAAGTAATATTATTATAATTACCTATATCTGTGTATATAATTACAGTTCAATCAAAAACGAAGTAGGCAGGCACATATAAAAAACATCGAAAACATCTTCCTATTCTTTTCCGATGTTTTAAAAGTTGTGGGTTTAATAATGAATTATTTTTGAATTGTAATTAATAATTTGATTTATTCTACAAATGCAAAAGAAAAAAATGCATACATTATGATAAAAATGCTGACAATGGCGTCGAAAACCCTAAGCAAATATATGGAATATATTTGAAATATATGCGAATATTTAAAATTGAAATACCGGAAAGCGTAGCAAACGGATCTACGTTATTTAAATGAAGAAAATCGATGCATGACGTTAGGTATTAAAGAAATACCGCACTAAACCGACTCGTAGGGAAGACAATGTCTAAATAAGTTTCTATAATACCGTCGCGTCGCTAAAAATCCGCTGGGAAGTTACAATCGCGATGTAGCCACGCTTCACATAAATACAGCAAATTAATTTATAAGTACTTACCAAATTTTTATTGCAATAATTCTTCAAAAAAGAGACCATTGTTTCTAATACATGCTTCCGTTCGTCGACATGGAATCATGCAGCAGGAAAGTGTATAAGTTGCGACAGTTCTACAATGCAAATAATTGATTCACTAACTACTTTTGATAGAAAAGGAAATTTGTTTGTCAAATATGTATTTTACGCTTAATACAAAATTACAACAATAAATACTATCAACAGTCCCTATTTCAATACACTTGATATTCATCCTTCAATACGTGGCAACAATGAAATGATAGATCTGTTAAAACAATGTCATTAACTCAACTTCCGGGGCTCAGTTACCCCAGTATACGGTCATCGCCGATGACATCTAAACATGTTTCCCGATGCCCAAGACGGAGAGATTTGTATTATATGGTTACTCGATTAAAATTTTTTGCATGAACCTATTTTTTTCTGATGTAAAGCAAAATTAACGTAACGCAAGTTTAGTTTACGTATCCGTATGTACGGCCAGCAAAAGGAGATGTATCGTACCTCGCTGATGATTAATTGCAGACTTTGCATTCTTAAATCGTTGCTACTATAGCTCTATAAGCAGGAAATAGGGATATATAATTCTGAGTACTCGGAATTTATGGATATTTAGTATTGAGGGTGTGGTACTTATAATAAATCGATTTGTTAGTTGTTCGCTCACTTGATTAGTGTTTTAAATTTAAAATACCATGTTCATAAGTTACCCACCTAGTAGGTATGTAAGGACATTTAGAAAGGTAATTTAATTTTTACAGGTAATGTAAATCTCAGAACTTCGTTATGCAACCAGTATTACATATAATGGCTTCCAGGACCCATTACAATTATTGAATGAGACTCTTTACACAAGTACAGTACATCTCTTAAATATAAGAAATATAAAAAATTCATAGGACGCCGGCAATTTTCGCATGTTTGATAAAAGAGAACTTAGATAAAAAGAACCCATAAAAGTAACAACGTGGAATTTCTTAGAGAAGATGACATACGTGATCATACGCACAGGCCGATATCGCTACCTATGTATACGAATCTATCGATAACTATCTATCTATCTATAACTAACGTCATTTTGATTTTTAAACTTTGAGTCAAAAATTGTATTGAGTGATCTTAAACAACGCCAAGTTTCAAGTTTAATACAAATCGGTTTATAAATAAGAAAGTCCGCCTTTTTTTTACGAAAACCTTTAAAAAATCATATTATCTTCTGTTAATTATAGCATATTCTAAAAAAACAACTGTTGCACTATGAACCTGACGCACTATGTATGCGCTGGATTCCTCGCTCTCCACGAGCGGTCTGCGAGGAAGGGGAAATCAGAAGAAGCACGAAATGCCCGTAACACAACTGTTATTTATTCCGTAAACTTTGCTCAAATTGTGTGTACGGTCGCGGTCACCCAACTGTCTGGATTCATGTACATTTTAGAAGACTGATAATGATTAATAGTTATTCTAATTTTAAATTAATAACATTACTAGTCACATGAGTTATACTTATATAATTTGAGACTTCTCTTATATAATTGGTCTGTAATCATTTGTATTCCTTCACCCAAATAATGTTGCCATAAAATAATATATTTTAATTAAGACACGTAATATATGCCACAGGAAATGTCGACTTATGTCTTGAAAATCTTAATTGCAACCTCAACATTTAAAAAGCTTAATTTCGCTTAATTAAAAATCACATGATATATAATTAAAAAACGTTGTAGATTAATGTTTCGATGTTTTGATCCTGCGTTTGGAATGTTAATTATTTAAAACAAAAATGGATGATTGTTTAAAATTATTTACATTCTTAACATAGTCATTCACTAACTATTTATTATGGTAATCAATTATACCAATATCTCCTATGGAACGTATAAATAAAAACAAATCAAGTTTACTATTATATGTCATCCAACAACGTAGTTATTATTTTATTAGCCGTTGCATTTAATTCACGTTTTTCTTGTCTAGGTACTACCCCAAAAAAACATAATATTGCTAAGAACACGTTCCAAAATAGAGAGAGGCAAAATGTATTTTGCCTGTCTGTATAAAATATAAATGTATTTGCTTTATTTTATTTCCCCTTAAACGGAAATTCAGAACAAATTTTTAATTTCCCAGACCATGCACAAGAGTTGAGAACATAAAATATTATGTTTAGGTATTTGGTTTGTATATTGTATGTTATTGACTATTTGCAGTAGGCGTCGTACAAAAAAATACAAACAAAATTTCATGTCAATAGCTAGCTAGGTACATATATGACAATTATTTATTAATATTAATTTATCTTATTTACGAGTACCTACTTAATAACTGTAATTATTTTCTAAATAATTAATAAACGATGCTGATAAAACGATAGTAATTACTGCCTTCATTAAAAACAATTATCATATTAGCAATAAATCAAATGAGTTAATATAACAAGATTGTAGTAAATCCGATATTTGTTGCCATCTAGTGCTGCAGTTGTGAACTGCACAAATTAGGAGTATAAAATGCATTGCTAGTTCATTTACAAAATTCTCAGCTCGTATATTAATAAATACAAAATATGTTTATCTTCAGAATCGTAGAAATTAATTACATTTTATCACTGAAGCAAAGGCTTATAAGAATATACTGAAAACTAGCTGCCGATTGCGATTTCTGTAATAAATTCAAGTAGTGTGATATCCGCGCTGTAGTTGTGATTTAGTTGTCCTGCTTGCTACGGCATTCAGGTCGTAACTCAGCTGCGTGCAGTTGACGACTCTAAATTGGTTCGAAGGCAGACTAAACTACAGACGTTAAACTGTCTGCTGACTTTATAGTGTGGCCATTTACTGGTAGGTGGCGGACTCTCGAATTCATTGCTTTTATACTTGATGGCGTTGTAAACACATTCAATACATTTATTATTGGCTTGGATATTATAAGCCAAACCTTCCGAGAGTTTTCTCAATCTTTTTACATCCTACATTATATGAGAATAAAATCGCGGATATATTTTTTACCTATTACGTAAGTCAAATATGCAATTAGTATAATTATATATTAGGTATTTCATTAAATATATATAAATTATAAACATTTACAAAAATCTCATCATTATGGCAACTCTACAATGTTATAGTGCTTTAACATGTGCTAATTATAGTGGTAAAATAAATAATAGTTGCTCTAAACTGTTTAAATATTTGTACGGTTGTCGTTGGTGAAGGTTTTATGCTTATTTGACTATATTAATAATAATGTATTAAAAGTTAATAGCGCGACGGTTATTTACATTTAAATAAGGGATACCTATGTAAATTACTTTGATATATTAATAGTAGGTACCTACCTACCTACCTACCTAGATATTTAATTTTTGAAACCCCGAAACTGTTGCATTTTACAAAAAATATGTAGAAATAAGCTAAACCTTTTATGATGATCTACTGCAAAAATCATCGTTGATATATATATTGATTAATACTTTTAAAACTGTTAACTTTGTGCTTCACTTTTTTATTTTGACTTGCATTTTCGTATAACCGCCTCCTTCGCCATTAATGTTAAGGAATTAAATTAATGGCGAGATTACATATTTATGTACTACAAACATATAGGTACAATTTTATTCTTAACTTAAAATATGTATACATGGATCTCTATATATTTTTTCGTTGGTTTATAAATGTTTGTATTTATTTTAAGTATTTAATTTTCTAAAAATATTTCACTTATTTTTGCAAACAGATATTTTGCTTTCAATTGTTACTCACATTGAAAGCAAAGGGGTTTTATTTATAAAATTAAATGCTATTAAAAGCTGTTTAAAGTAAAAGAAACTGTTTTCAAAATTAGAACTCATAAAGATGGGACAAGAAAGGCTACCGGGCATCAATATTATCCATAGAGAAAGAAGAACGTAATAAAATAAAATCTTCTTCAGCTAAGGATGATGTAATAAATATATTCGCCGAAAAAAAGTAAGAAAGGTACCTATTTAACGATTACAATGTTTTTTTAGTATTAAGTTTTTTATTTACTGTTTTTTTTTGTTTTTGCAAATGGCTCCCTTCAGAAATTTTGATCAGGGCCTTCTCTGGGCTAGCATATATAAGCTATATATGAGCTAGCATGTATGGGTTGCATATATGAGCAGCAGTGGCGTAACTGCTGCTCATATATGCAAACTTAGATAAATGTGTAAACCAAAACTTTACGTAAGTTAATATAAATTGAAAATATTTATAAATATTTGGGTTGTTCCTATTTCATAACAAAATTTATTAAATAATAAATCTTGTTCTATGATTAGGTGTATATTCTGTATATATCTGACTGAGTATTGAACTTACTCTATGTTTATGAATGTCGAGTAACGTGAAATAAATATATTATAAACGTAACATATTTTACGTTTTACCATAGGTGAAATGTCCCCGTACTATTACACCATAATAAATTCGTGAGGGAAATTATGAGAAATACCATAAAAATACAGAAAAATTACACCTGTACGCGACTTCCCCAATCAGTTGGTGACAGGATCAATTTAAATTGTCATCCAAGGTAAATCTGAGGAACTTAAACTATTCCTCCTCGTGATGCTGTGGTTTGAAGATTATGACTAATTATTGTGATCTGTTCTCATTGAGTTTATTTGCTGAGGATCCTTTATCTGCCCTTTTTTAAATTTCATCGATTCTCCTCAATGAAACAAGATACCTAGTTTGACTTTAAACGTATCAAAATTGCATCGTCTACAAAAGTATACATTTGTTTCATTTGTTTGGATAAATAAAACGGAAGAGTAATTTATAAATATTACAAATAACAGTGGTTTCGAGACTGACCCTTGAGGCACACCATGTTGTACGTTATTAAGATCTGAAGTAATATGATACGCATTGTCTTCTATTTCTTGGATATGAATCAATTAGTGATAAAGCCATACCTCTTATACGATAACAAGACAACTTTAATAAAGATACTGGGAAACACAGTCTTTTGACTATGTTCCCCAAAGCTTTTGCTTTAGTATGGTCGCATAAAGAATAGGTGATTGCATTCCTTCCTCAAAAACCCGCACTATGCTGCTAATCATGATGGTACCATCTAGAAAGAGATGTGACAGATGATATGTTTACATATCTGTCCTATATAGGCACATGCATAATTAAAACTGCGTTTGTGTTGCACATGGAAAATAAAACGTATGCCATAAGTAAATTCATTATGAGCGAACCCTGTATCAGAATAAAAAAGTACAAACTCTCATTCAGCCATAAGTTTATTAAAATAGCAGTGTTCACTTATTTAAGATTTGCCTAATGGATATAAAAACAATAACACTTTTCAGTTCCCTCGGAAAGAAGTGGGTATCATAAAATGCTAGCAATCCCCTCTGTTAGTGTTCAGGGACACTTGTTAAAGATTTGCCGTGAAACGGCCGATAAAAGAGGAGTAAAACGACCGCTTAGGGTCCTCATCTGTCCCATAAGGGTTTGAATCCAAGCTCAAGTTATGAGAGAGAAATTCAATCTAAAAACAGTAAACAGCTTTGCTACTAAAACTTAGGCACCTATTTTATCGTTCAAAAAGTAGCTAATCAATAAAAAGAGGTTCATAAAAATTACGCCATTTTGTTTCTTTATACAAAATTTTTACCCAGTATATTTCTTTTTTGGATCATCATTTATATAAAAGTTACACGTCTAATTTAACAACTATAGCAACAAAGCTGTTGTGTGGACTTGGAAATTGGAACAACTGCTTCAGAATTTCTGATGATATATTTGCGTCGTGGGCAGATCGTAGGGTACAACTTTCTGGGTAAACGGTAAACATCAAATTAATTAAAATGGAAAGCCAATTACACAGACGGGAAACAAAACAATAGATTTTAATTAAGTAATTCCAATTCGTAGTCAGTACTGTTTAAGGTAAAATTTCACACCTGCAAACTCCAAGACAAACATTAATTAAATATGTGTACAGTGGGCCATCATTAGCATAGTGTTATCATAATAAATTGAGATGGGTGCTGCGCTTGTAGATAAGGCACGATTTAATTTATATTATAAGGTGCATGTAAGATGTATCTCAGGCATTACACCAGTTTATAATATACTTAATAATAAATGATTACATAGACAATGGGATGTATTATTTAATTTATCCGCTGTCTTTCACATAAATTGATATATGGCACCGGAAAACATGCTTAATTATCAAGGTGTTACAAGAATAACTAAAAATAACTGTAAACTCGTTGTTGGTTTGGGAGTCGGTTATAATGAGCTTTCGGAGATTCTCTATGTTAGCTTAATTTTATTACATTATAAATTATAAATACTTTTCTGAAATATGGGCGTTACTTTTACTAAAACCGGTAACTAATTTTATCTTAACAGATGCTTTAATTACTAGAACACCTTGTTCTATTTTTTATATAATATACATACTTACTATAATTATTACTATTATTATTTGATTATTTATGTGAAAATCTGATTGGAGAAATGAAAATGGAAGAATATTCTCTTTTTAATTTAACTTTAATAAATTGTCACAACTTTCATAACATTAAAATACTAATAATATTAGGTACATATAGCTTTACGTTACTTGATAACATATTTATTATCTACATGCATTTAATGAATTATTTCTAATTTACATGTACCTATACTAAACACTAAAAGCATAACAAGTTCGTATGTGATATTCAGTTTTAAGAAAAAACAAGCCACAACATCTTTGATAACATAGTAAAAAGCCACAATATGGGAAAAAGTAGTCAAAATATTACGAAATACTTTCTTCTAACGTCAATTCGTAATTGGCGGAAAACTAGTTTACTTTAGTAAAGTAGGTAGTAAATACTTATACCTATAAAGATAAAGTTAAAACCTTTTTAATTGAAAATTGCTATTACAATGTAGGTACATAATTTTTTTAAATTCATAATTCTCATATATAAATATATATATATATATATATATATATATATATATATATATATATATATATATATATATATATATATATATATATATATATATATATATATATATATATATATATATATATATATATATGTTTATTTTGTATTATATAAAAATATGTATTTACTATTATTGAATGAAATATGTATGTATGTATATGTTATATGTTTTGCAATATTAGGCCAGTTGCCAGAAACTGTCAAGTGATTTTCTGACATAGAGGGGTGTTTTTTTGTATCCTACGTAATTTCGGACATTCAAATCCTTATGCTTAATTTTATAATTAATAATTTTTTTTAAATAAACTCTTTTCCTACGTTTTACTGTATATCTTCGCTCCTAAGAATTTTTGGTAGTATAGCACGTAGATGAGAAAGTTGTTTCTTATAAAATTTGAAAAAAAACAAGCTCATGTAGTGATGATTAATTAATTAATTAATTAATTACTCAAGAAGTATTTGACTTGTCATGCTAGGGTGAGAAAGTTGTTTCTTATGAAATTTGAAAAAAAAACAAGCTCAAGTAATGATAATTAATTGATTAATTAATTAATTAATCAATTACTCGAGAAGTATTTGGCTGAACATGCTAGGGTGAGAAAGTTGTAGGGCTAAAGAGCGATATTACCACTCGGCCCCCTCTTATCGATGTCACATCTCTAGCCAAGATTATTGGTGCGGCTGTTCAAGCTTTTTTCAAGCGTTTTTTACACATATTTCGGTCAACAAAGAAGTAAAGTTGGGTCATTCTCTCCAAGAAATTCCTACTCAGACTCCTACGTATAATAGTTTTCAAGTTAAAAAATGCTATACCAAAAATCCTTAGGAGCGAAGATATATGGCAATAAATACTTACGAAACAAAAAAAAAATGCCTGTATGTCAAATATTCAGTTCCTGTCTCTATTTATTCCCTGACAACTGGTCTATAATATAGTCCAGGAGCTGTGATTGCTAAAGGGTTTATTCTTGCTCTCTTGCTTGTAATGTCAAAATAACGGTTTTTTACTAATTGCATATGATAGTATAACAAAATTTTTTTTTTAATTTTTTGTCTCTCTGTCTGTCTGTTTGTTCCGGCTAATCTCCGAAATGGCTGGACTTATTTTGATGGAATTTTCACTGGTAGATATAGGCCAAGCTACAAAGGTTTTTTATGGTATTAAAAAATAATAGGAAACGACCTGTGCAATGTCTTAAAGCATAATCCATAGATGAAACCGTATATAAATTAAACAGCCAATTGCTGTTTATAATAAAATGGCGTCCGAAAAACTGTAAAAAAATGTTTTTTGAGTTTACAGCAATAACTACAAGTGCAATCGGTTTGACTACAATACAAAAGTTGTAGGGAAATGAAACCCTTAAAAACGAGCTCTACCGGAACTCTCTAGCTGGATTTTCACCCGAAAAAAACGGGAAACGCGCGAGAAAGGAGCGTTTTATGGAAAATTCGTAACTTTTACAATTTTTAAGATACGGCGTCCGTGTTTCGTGTAAGAGTAACTTTTAACATACAAATTATTTCTGCAAAAAGCTGGATCTGGATCTGTCGGACGCATAGTTTTGCTACAATTGCCAATTATTTTTTTGGCCTTTATGCAGGTAATCAACCTTGCGTGTACGGTGGTCTAATCGTAATTTTTACAACGATTTTGGAAACTTTGTATGTTCTATTTGTACGTTAAAATTATGTTAAAATTGTTTAAACCGCTTCTGAACATTTGAGTAATTAATTAATGCCCTAATGCCTAATTTTATTATAAAATGTCTGTAGGTCTGTTTGTTCCGACTAATCTCCGAGGCGGTTGGACCGATTTTGACGGGTTTCACTGGCAAATAGCTGATGTTATAAGGGGTAACTTAGGCTACTTTGTTTAAGAAAAAGAAATAGGGTTCCGCGCAAAAAAATTAAAATCCATGAAATTGTGAATAAAATCCGATTCAAATTGGGTATACATCCAATTAATAAATAATTAATTATTAACGTAAATATCCCTAATATTATTACTTGTTTCTAGGAATAATCTGCGACCGCGTGCGCCGCCGCCGTGGAAGCACCGAAAGGCGCCTCCCATCGCTTCCCTTTCTCACGAATTAATATCACAAAGGCTGCCTATCTTGCGGGTAACAGCCAATCTAATAATGTAGCCAAACATTTTTATTGTCATTTAAGTCACAATTAACGTTTCCTCTTAACTTCTTAGTTGCTTTTGCAGCGCTCATATTTTTTCCAAATCCAAATTGTATGACATTCATTAATTTTTTCAAAGGAATTATTTCTTCTCTATTTTAGACGTTGTTCTAAGATTTTTGCATAATTATTGATCAGAGAAATTGGACGGTAATTTGTTTAATCATTTTTTTTGGCCTGCTTTGTACACATGCTTAATGAAAAGTAATTTATGTGTATTTCGGTAATTAGAAAAATTAATAAATGTTAAAAATTAACAATATAGCCGCCAGGACGGTATTTGTTGCATGCCTAAATAATTTTTTCATATGATTAACAATATTAGGTACCTACTTATTATTCTTATTATTATTCCTATTCCTATTGATTAATACATACTGGAGAATTAAACAGATGCATCGTATCTAAGAATCATTACCCACTAAAACAGTCTACGTCCTCTAGGGACAATAGTTGAAAACTGATTACCTATCATGGACCACCTACATTCTGACTTGAAATACAGGCGTCTGTCATGTATAGGGTATAAAAGCAAAATGTGAGTGATAAAAAATGATTTACGATCTCGAATTCCTAATTTTAAAGCCCATAATTAAGTGCTGATGAATGAAGTTTCATAGATAAGACAGATAGGTACATGGTAAATCTAATGTGCCACTTAAAAAACCATTAAATAACACTAAAAACCGACATGCTATAAAGTGACTGAATGAAAAAGTAACATGTAATAAAAGCCTAACACACTTCTCAGTAGTTAAAGTGATTTTTATGACCTGTAAACGTGGTCGTAAAGTCGTAATGTCCCTCGTATTACGGTTGCATGTTTACAGCGTTTACTACATCAGTTAGCTGGATCAACAAATATTCCAGCTTTTATTGGTCGTTATTCATATTTAGTTTATTTGTGTATGGATGCCGAGACACACGACCGTCCCGCTTAAATACAAACTCCTTTACAGGCACTGTGAAATTATTATCACTATAATTATTGCTTATTAAACATTATAAAACATCCTTATTGCACACTGGTGCTATTCGCATAATTTATTATCTAAACAAATATACTTAGCAGTTTTATTCGCACGTATTTTCTAATTATTTATGCCGTAATTCGTTGTGCTTATATTATTTTATCCCCAGGCGTATACCTATTCGGTATTTTCCTGTTGAAATATTATTTTCAGTTAGTTTATGTGTACATACCTACATATGTTTATAAAATAAATAAATAAAAAAATATTACTTGTGTCATTTGTTATTATTTGTGAACTTGTATCAGTTTTTTGTAATTTAATTGTCTATTTGGTCGTAAGTTTACATAATAATTTAGGCAATTGATTTATTGATTACGTCATATTAGAAAGGAACTAAGATGTTCAGAGGTTTTTAAAGCAGGAATCGGTCAATGGGCTATTAAAGAAGAAAACCCCGCGGAGTCCTATTAAATTAGGGGGTGCAAATTTGGAGATAGGGGTGAAAATTCACCCTTTTCGGTTTTTTCAATATATCTTGTAAACGAAACAAAATTTCGATATACTTTATCTGAAACTTTTTGTAGATAATTGAATTTCCCATCGAAACGGATTATTTAAGAGACATTTAAAAATGATGGGGAAAATTTTTTGGAAAATTTTGATTTTTGCCTATAACTTTTTTTGCGTCAGAGATAGGTATAGGCATTACTTCATAGAAATAAAAGTAGACAAAATTCACTTTAAAATTCTGTGTCGAAAAAATAAGCTATTTTTGAGTGGCCATTTTTTCGGTCCATTTTTAACCCAAAAAATTTTTCGACCCAGCATTTTAAAGAAAATGTTGCCTACTTTTTTTCTACAAGCAAATACTTTTACCTATCTCTTACCTAAAAAGGTTATAGGCAAAAAAGCAAAATTTTGCAAATAATCGAAATTTTGGTCTTTTTTGCTTTTGTTTGAACATTTTCGTAATAAAATTGTTTTTTTTATTCTTTTAAATAAAACGTTTCGACGAGAAATTCAATTATCTACAAAAAGTTTCATATAAAGTATATCGAAATTTTGCTTCGTTTGTGAGATATATTGAAAAACTGAAATGGGTGCATTTTTCACCCCTATCTCCAATTTGCACCCTGTAATTTAATAACACTTCGCGATTTTTTCTTCTTAAATGACCCATTGACCGATTCCTGCCATAAAAACCCGTGAACATCTTAGTTCCTTATTACCCTGTTTTTTAGTACCTAATCAATAGTCTATTTAATATCTCCATAGTTAGTGAATTGCCTATTAGATGAAGCATGTGACTAAAAAATATATTAATTCTCCCAGAATAATTTTCGCTAACAAATAATACCTTAAGTGTTTCTAAATTAATTAAGAATCACTCTAATTCTTGACAAAGCCTTGACCGGGAGGTAGTGGCAGATTTTCAGACGTGACTTCACCCATCGATCTTTTTGAGGGTATTATCATAATATGCTTATTCTGATGACAATTCAACTCATGGTTTTTCACCCCTATGCAATACCATATTACACTGACAATATTTACGTCAAATGAGACGCAACAGAGTATTCTAGCGACAATATTTATGTCAGATAAACGTCAAAAAAACTATGAATTTTATCTCAACAAGAACAATCAAACTGGTCCCAATTTAAATATTAATAAATAACTTATGGCATCTTTTTGTATTACTTGAAGTTGAATTTGCTACTCCTTCGCGAACTGTAGGTACTGAAATCGTTACTGAAACAAGAACAACAAAGCACGCAAATTAGATCTCTGTGGAACGCCCGATGTTGCTACATATTTTCTATACCGGTGATCACCATATTCTACAAATAGCTGTCTAGTTAGCATATAAGATGTAAACAGTGATATGTATCTGAAAGACCAAAAATATTTTTAAAAAAGCCAAAAAAAGTAACAAAAGAAAATCAAAAAATAACTGCTCATCTTATGTCTAAAGCTGCCTAAAGCTATCGAAAAGTTGGGTAGGAACAACATACGATATGACGCGTGTAGGCGAAGCCTAGTAGATATGACAACAATGTATCGATATTTCTAAAACATCTATTCTGTTTGTCTTATTTACATTTAATTTAATAAAGAACTACATTACTTTTATAGTTGATGTTTTGTTGGAAAAAAAAAATCAGGTTTTTGTCCAGTATCTCAAAACCTGTTGATCGTACAAAACTGGTCCTAAATGAACGAAATTTTATCGGATTAAAAAAAGCTCGTTTTTTACTTATGATTACTTAGGTTATTCACGAGTTATATACCCAAAAAGTCAAAAATATCGTGGTTTTCCCCACCACGTAGAGAGCACAAGTGTTTCGAAGCCGCAAACTTTGGTTTTATGCAGCTGATATGAATCCTAACAACATATCAAAAAAATCAGAATTATTCGGATTTTTTGCGAATTTTTTTTTTGTTTAATATGACTGGCCTAATAATGACCAGTAGCTTTGAATCAGTTTTTCATACGAAAAAAAGGTGGTTATTTATTTATTGTTCTTATAATTAATTCTATTTTTCATACTCTATAGTTGACTTTTGATCTAATTAACCCAACTGTAATTCCTAATTTGTTTAATCTGTGTTGTCTTTTCTTATCTGCTGATAATATGGTTTTAGTAAATTATATGATAAAGTGAAGTACAAGTTCCAGTTGTTTTGATATATTGCACTGAAGCAGTTTTTCTTCTTATTAATTAAAAACACAAAACGGTACTCGGGAAAAATATGGTCGACTGTCTACTGTCTAGCTTGAGTTATATTCTTAACAACACGTGACTGCCTGGGAGTGAGGGGTTGATCAATAAAACATTTCCCCTTATTCGCCCACCCTATCCACCGAAAGAAAATCGTTACGGTGAAGAATGTAATAAATGCCCTTCCACGAATCCGTTTTATTAGCTTTATCTGATACTTTTTCGTATAAAATTATGCGGAAAGTTATTCTGTACATGCATTATAAAGACTGTGCTATATTTTAGTTAATTATGGTCAACATATTCGGGTTAAAGCCACATTTTTGTGACACTTTTCCAAATATATATTTATTTTCATAATTTCTAAGTACCTACCTTATACCTAGTCTAAGATCTAACATCTAACTCCTGGCATGTATCTGTATTTTTAATGAAACTGAATTGGAATTAATGATTAATCACAATGGAATTATTTTACTAATTATTAGAAATCATGACAGCCACTATTTGCGGGCATTTTTTTTAGCAGGAAATCATGTAGGTACCTTCTGTCATGTACAGCAAAAATTAAACTTCAATCTAGTACAAAATTATAACACTATGAGCGTAAATAATTAACAACATATGTAGATGTTTGCCACGGTGTAAACTAGAGGTTACGGCTAACTGAGAGCTAGCGTTTACATTTTTCACATAATATTCTTTAAAATTACGCTCTATTCACTATAAAATGTAAAAATAGTTTGAATTCATTAAAATAAATTATTTACAATATATTTAAGTAATTAATGTCATTAATCATTATATGTCATGAATCATTTATTTGAATAAAGTTAAACATATCTGCAGGAATCAGCTGCCAGATCTTGTACTATTATTATATTATTGTATTGTAAAATTAAAATTTAAAAAAGCTGACACTCTATTTTTGTGTATAATTTGTAATGCATGACTAGACGGGCCTGAGATTTCTTTAAAAAATTCCATCATGAACCGTGAAGCTTAACAACGGACTCTATGAATATGTATCAAAAATCCGGTTCTAAATAAACAAAAAAATGGCCTTCACCCGAGATCCTACAGCTGACAGCTAAGCTAAGGACCTCCTAAGTTTCAACATTTGTTTGTATCTCATTTATTTTTGTCTTTCTTATAAAGGTTGTTAAGTCATTTGCACAATACATTCGCCGCTAAGTTTTGCGCATATCCACTAAAGTATAAATATCGCTCCTAGCGGGACTTCAGAATGTGTCAGATGTGCTATCTCGCAACACATCTGGTAGAGGCCATAACACAATACAATGGATGATATTTTTGATATATACCTACCTGCACTACCTGACCACGCACCCCTGAAGTTCTAAAAATGGTGGATACTCGCTATGCCTACGTTCACCGGATGTTTACACTTTCGCAAGCATTAAAATATCAGGTAATATCCAGATAGTTCTAAAATTAATAGATATTTAGGTATACTGATTTTTAATGTAATTAATTTTACAAGAAAATGGTGAGGCTGAGGAAGTGGATGTAAAGAATATTTATTGCTGAGTTTTGTCGAACTTATCTGAAGTACCTAGATTATCTAGGATATCTTATTATGTAGGACTCGACGACATTTTTACTAAGCTTGTTTGATTAAGGTACCGGAGTGTAGATATGTTGAAAAAGTAATGGGCTGATTGTTCGACAAGGGATTTATTAAACGCGAAAAAGAGAAACATTTGATGTATTTTCACCTATTACCAATTATATTAAAACAGAAAATATTAAAAAGTAATAGTAATTTAATAGTATTACTATTTTAATAATTCTAACATACCTAGAGAAGACCGGTGAGTTGAACTATTTAACCACTGTGAAAATAATAATTTAAATGACGAAAACTTTCGCACAATTACTTAGCGTATTTGTTGTCTTCTTGGAACCAATCTACCAATACCTAGACATGACATTCTCGCTAATGTACCACTGGACCACTATGGACCACTGAAAACACTCAATAATTGCAAGTACCTGTCTTAAAAGAAATGTCAACAACTTATTACCCCTTGGATACATTCAATAGCGATTTAAAGTGGGCAATAAAAGTTTGCCAAACCTAGCTCAGCTCTTAATAAAAATAAAATTCAAATTAAATTAATGAGTTCGGTGATTACCGAAGTCACTAATTACCGTGGACGCCACTGACTATGCGCAACTAAGTCAGATAGTCCCCAAATTATTCTGGGTATCGAATACACTCTGGCACTTTCTGTAATGTTTGCGGAAAAGAAAAATAATACACACAGTATACTTATTACTAGGTTTACTTTACAATTGAAAATTTATAAATTATGATAGATAACAAAAAGAATATAAAAGAAAATAAATAAACAGCTTATACAGACAAACAGTTTAAAAATTCAAGTGTACGATGACCTTTCCGCGATCTATATATACAAAAATAGTGGGGTAATGCCTACCTAAATAGGTTGCTTAATCAGCGGGAGTAACCAGGTGTATACTTTGTTAAACGTTAGCTGAGGGCTCGTAATAATCTTATATTTTAAAACGTATACACTAGCAATATCAAGTCAATACTTAAAACTATGCTTATCTGTAATATGTCACGAGTCTTCCAGGAATGTAGATCTCTCCTGTGATTCTACGTCGATACAGGGTGGATAGATTTCAGCTAGGTGGTCCTAAAGGTGGTTCCAAAGGTGGTTTAAAACAAATGTGGTTCCAAAAGAGGTGTGTAAAAGCAGGCGAAAAAAAAAGGTGGTGCAAAATAAAAGGTGGTGTGACTTACACTCGCCGAAATACAATGAAGCCCTGTATTACTGACCGGTAAGTTTGTCTCGTTACCAGTAAAAAAAGTTAGGTTAAGTGAATATATATCTCATAAAACATACTAAGTAGCTGGAAAACAGCTTCGAAAAGATGCCTTAGGTTTGTCCCTCAATTACCTCTAGGGAGTACAACGTAACGCAGATTCTAAAGAACACAAAGTAGGCAAAAAAAAATATGAACGCGCGGTTTCAAGAAAACCAAATGACTTATCTCAATGTTAAAAGTTATTTGATCCCACTAATGTGGTATGTACAGATTCTTCCAAAATCTCAACACATGCACAATAGTTTCCTTGTATTATCCCATTATATCGGAACGTACATAATACCTTATTTAACCAAGAAAATCACTTAAGCTTTTAACACATTAAAATACTATGCCATTCACGCTTCACGCGTCTAGCTAACAAGAAGCGAAGAGCACAGAACTGCCAATGTTCAACTCACAAAACAATAAGGCGACACATATATGCACTAAAATATTTGTGATAAAGATGTATGATAAAGAATGTATTAAATCCGCTATGGGAATATCGATGAATGCAATCGACTAATGAAAGTAATATGCCGACCTGAATTTCTAAACAGGTGCAAAAGGGAACGCGTAGTTACTGTTTAAAATCAATTTTATCCGTCAAATATACCTACATATACCTACATATATTAATAAATTTCGGATTCTCAAATTGTTAACTACTAAAAGTGAACGTAACAAACTAAAGTTAATATAAATACATATACATTTATGTCTTGTCAGAAGTTTTATACCTATTTATAAGTCTTCGCCTAAATTATGAAAATGAATTTGTTCTTCGGAGAAACATAAATTAGTTTAAACTTGCTGTTTTGGGTTTGTATTGATTATTATTCAATTTTGACTAATATTTCTTTAAATTAAAAAAATAATCTTGTGGTTTATTATTATTCGTAAAAATATTAGATAAGAACGAAGTTTGTTTATTATACGTGGTTACATTATGCAACCACAGGGTATCAAAGGGTTAAGCTAATAAAATGGAAACACACTCTAATAAACCATCGCGCCATCTTTTAGGTAATGGATTAAATGAGACCAAAAGCAGGTCCTTGATGTTGGCAGACCAACATCAAGGGCAGCGATGTCCGGCAACTTGATATGAGCCTCCATTGTTGGGTTCGTGTCTGTTCTTGTATTATCTGTTTCACTGGTAATGCCCTTACTTTATTTTTGGAAGACTTAAGAGGGAGTCAAGAATAAACGACCTACCCCTTCACCCACTTATCATATCTTGTAGCAGCTGAACGATGATCACCCCTTCCACCTCGCCACCTCCACAACTCATAGAATGCCATCATTGGATTGGGGCAATTGGCACATTTAGATTTCAACAAGCGTTACTTTCTTGTTCTACGACATTACGTTATATATTATTTTATTACATTATATATATATATATATATATATATATATATATATATATATATATATATATATATATATATATATATATATATATATATATATATATATATATATATATATATATATATATATATATATATATATATATATATATTTCTTATCATTATTAAAAACTTATGGAATTGCTGATATTATAATTAATTATGTCCAGAAATAAATAAATAGTACAACTAAACTATAATTAAACTATGTAACAGATGTATAATGATTATTAATATGATGTATAATGAATATTAATTAGATATAACTTAGCATAGATTTCTCGCTCAAATATGGTGGAGTATAATTTATTATTATACAGTACATTGTCAAAAACTATCATAAATCCAGTAACGTGCATATCAGAAGACAGCTTGAAGTCCATTCTTGAATTTAGTACCAAGCATAATATGAGACGTTTAAAATTCAGAGAAATATAAACATCTATTAAACTCTATCCAATTAAAAATAAATATGTTAAAAAGCATCTGCGATGTGGGAGACATCGCAGATGCTCAAAAAGTGGGAGACGAAGTTTTTAATCTCACAGAAGAAAAACACAGAGGTCAAACGTACAGGGACCACGACAAAATGGTGTTAGACGTCAATAGTGAAAACGAAAATTATATAACAAGATCGTAAAAATAATATGTGGTGTTTTAAATCATAATCCATAGTTAAAATCTAAAATTTATAAATAATAACATCATTTGATTGGTTGACAGTTAACTACAAAGCAAGAAAACACTGATAACTAAGGAAGTATCTTTTTCTGAGAGAGGTACTTCCTTAACGACAAATAATAAAGCATAAGAAGTAAAAGGCAGTAGTCACGTATCATTTCTCTCTGTGAAAATCAAGTAAAAGTTTTTATAATATCCAAGTTATAGTTAATAAAATTAGTGAATTTGAAGTAATAGTAGGTTATCCAAGTCGTATTACAATGTCTGGGTAGTGTCCGAGATCGTTCTGCAGCAGTTTTCCTCGTATCCTGATATAAATATCCAAAATACTCATATCATCAACAAGTTAGTTGATCGAAGAAGACGTTCCAGCAGTTTTCCGAGACATCAGTCCTGAATTTGCAGTAAGAGTGACTCTAGAGGCATTTCCTACAGCAAAGACACCAGTGCAGTTTCCATCGAGAGGACGCCATTGCAGTTTCATCACTTCACCAACAGAGGTCCTCAATGCGGTAGTGACGTGCGCGACTGTATTTACAAAAGGATTAACTTTACACAAAGGTAACACTCGGAGTAGTTTCCACAAACACCAAAACACTTTCCCTTCGCTCGACGCGCGTTTCGCCAACCAAGTTGGCATCATCCGGAGACGATTAAAACTAATCTTAAATTACAAAATCTACCATATTTATACTATTTTTCCGGTGACGTCACTAATGATATCACCGTGAAATTTACGCGTGACTAATCACGCTTCAATGATCGGTTGCTAAGCAACGCGTAAAGCGGGCTACGGTATGATATCACCGTCAAATTTACGCGTAACTAATCACGCTTCAATCATCGGTTGCTAAGCAACGCGTAAAGCGGGCTATACGGGATAGGTCCCTTGTCGCTATTCATACTACTATTACACAAAGGTAATAACAAAGGTAATAACAAAACCACAACTTTTTATAATATTTGTTATAATATATAACGATTTTACTTTTCTCTAAATATATAATATGAAACATTGTTCATCAAGGATTATGATATCCCATGTTTTAGTAATATAAGGTATTTTGAACTCCTGAGGTAAAATGTTTACATTGTCTAGTTTAAAATTCAAAATAAAAAAACTAAAAATGTTTTTCATTTTATCTATAAACTTTTAAATTGATATACGTACAGATACATATTAAATTAAAATTGTTTATGGTGAACTGCCGCCCATTCAACAAATTAATTTACAAGAATATAAGAATTTAAAATAAGTTGCAGATACTTATTTTAAGTCAGATTATTATCCATTTTCATATCTATACCACACTCTATCCGCATAACAATGATCTTTCTTGTAAAGTAAATCATCTCAATTATCATAGCCCAAACTAAGGCTTAGTCACTATAGACAATAATATTAATAATCCCATAAAAATTTGAAAACCTTATCAAAAGAAATCACCACAAACCATAACAATATATATATATATATATATATATATATATATATATATATATATATATATATATATATATATATATATATATATATATATATATATATATATATATGTATATATATATATATATATATATATATATATATATATATATATATATATATATATATATATATATATATCAAGCATGTAAATAACAAACCTAGTTTTAAGAAGTTGTTTTATTTTTGTTATGGCAAGCCATAACGTTGATAGACCGTATTAATTAAATATAATGGGTTTTCACAATGGCAAACATGTGATCCGTTTACTTAAAAAAAATAGTGATCCGTTCCGAATGCATAGCCATGAGTAAATGTTTTAAACTAGCGTCATAAAGAAATAACTACCATCAATTAGAATTGTTAGCCTATCGGGAGTAAGAAGAAAGATAGCGGTCCCAAACTCCCTACTCAATCAGTTGTGGCATGCCGAGTATCGAAACAAAGAAATTGTACTAGAAAAGTATTCCAACAATCTAGAGCGATAGGCATCATATCGAGCCCGGTTTCAGAATGTGATATTTCTTAAGCGGTAATAACTTGCACCAAGTCACAATCTAAACTCCTGTAAAAGTTTGGTCACGGCAAATGCTTTTACGACTATCAAGGGTAATATAAAGAAAATGAAAAACACTATATGTAGTATTGTCTCAGAAAGGTGATACCGACAACTAGTCCCGTTTTGACGCCAACAGGAAATACAATGCCCCGTTCCCCTACGAGTTCCGGTTTTCGCCAATACGGCACTTGCTGGGACGCGGTCCTTATTCCTGCTACATTACGTCTCCTTAAAGCCAAGGTGTCTGGTTTAAAATGCTAATCTTCACAAATAGGGTGCGCGTTATTTTGAATTATGGCTTTGTTTTACATTTTTATTGCGGTGGCATTTATAATAACGTTTTTCAATTTGTGCTCGTATTTCCCAACTTTCCTCGCACATAATTTACCATAACAATATTTATATATATATATATATATATATATATATATATATATATATATATATATATATATATATATATATATATATATATATATATATATATATATATATATATATATATATATATATATATATATATATATATATATATATATATATATATTTCTATGAATTTTTTATGTTGGCCCCGAACTCCCAACAGCTACGTGCTTGCTGAAGGCGCCGCACAGCCAAATCAGTGTAATCAATTTTTGCCTGCTGTCAGCCAGGATGAACTCGTTAAGAAATTATTTACAAATTGTGTCGTATTTCTATGTGACATTTGATAAACGAGCTTAAAAAATCTTTCCGATCACTTTCATTGGCCCTTCACCGGGAGAAAACAATAAATTTCCACTTGCTATCAGATAAAACTGACACTAGTCTCTAAAACTTAAAAAGGTACTCAATTGCATTCAACCAACCGGGAAATGAGAAGGCCACAGATAAAGAACGGTACATAGTACAAAGACGAAAAGGGGCTGTGAACTTTTAAACTGAGATAGCTATAAATTGTTGAATACAGATGGCATGGCCGTCGCTAAGAGGCATGCGACATCTGGATATAAAGTTGTTTTAGACGGAATGTGACGTTTTAATTCTGTAATTTACTTACCCAGATACATGGATTATATATATTCTAAGGTGGAGCGATCAATTGTTAACTATGATTTCTGGAGCGTTTTACTAAATTTTCTGCTTCGATAAAGGGCGAAATAAGGTGTGGAAAGAAAACGCGATAAGTAAAATTTAATAATGACTTATTGCTATAAGCCTATGGATTACAAGAACCATGATTACGAGGCGCACATAAATCGAAGGATTTGTCAATTTAAAATGGGGTTAAATAATTATTTATTACTTAGTCGATACCCAGTGCTTATATTTACACAAACGAAATCTTCAACGCATCTCACAAAATTATTAGTGTTTGTGTATTAATTGGTTTTTGCAAATATTTAGAGACTTCTAATTTATTTAAAACGCACCTATGTGAGCGATAACATTCATTTGAAATTGTAATGTGCAAGAGATAACACGTTGGTGATTTCCAAAACCAATACCAATATGATCCACAGTCAAATATTCGTCGAATACATACTTATATCTAACAGCAAACATATTTAATTCCATCAATTTGGATAAATATTTTAAATAAATTCAGGGTTCTAACAAAAATAATTCACGTGCACTAAGGCTTTTGATAGTTTTTCATCAAATTCTTATAAACATATTGAAATTTTATGGCTGAACAGTAGATAATGTCCCGCTAATCGCCTCCTACCCCAGTAGTAGGCAAACATGTGTTATCTATAATATTGCTACGTCAAATCGACTTAAGGGTCAATACTGGTGTTCTAACAAGGCTCAGTTCTAGGTCCTATTCTGTTCTTAATATATATCAATGATCTACCCCGTGCTTTAGATAGTTTAACTTCAACCATTTTATTTGCTGAAGATACCAATCTTACAGAACGCAATATTAACTTGGATACTGCACTAGAAACAATGGCGAAAACAGAATCCATGCTACAAAATTGGTTTCTCTTCTAAACTAATTAAATCTTAATAGTTCTAAAACTGAGACAATGGTTTTGCTGTTAGGAATATGAACTAAATCGATTACAAACTAACGTGAGAGTCATACAGATCATTTTTGTAAAAAAAAATTTCAAAATATATCTACCGCGCAGGTTCGCTCATTGAGTCTCTACAATAACTCTTGTTATAGCTTATCACAGCCTCATCGCTCTGTAATATCATACGCATACGCTTATATATATATATATATATATATATATATATATATATATATATATATATATATATATATATATATATATATATATATATATATATATATATATATATATATATATATAAATATATATATATATATATATATATATATATATATATATATATATATATATATATATATATATATATATATATATATATATATATATATATATATATATATATATATATATATATATATATATATATATATATATATATATATATATATATATATATATATATATATATATATATATATATATATATATATATATATATATATATATATATATATATATATATATACTATACTAAAAGCACTAAGGCTTTTGATAGTTTTTCATCAAATTCTTATAAACATATTGAAATTTTATGGCTGAACAGTAGATAATGTCCCGCTAATCGCCTCCTACCCCAGTAGTAGGCAAACATGTGTTATCTATAATATTGCTACGTCAAATCGACTTAAGGGTCAATACTGGTGTTCTAACAAGGCTCAGTTCTAGGTCCTATTCTGTTCTTAATATATATCAATGATCTACCCCGTGCTTTAGATAGTTTAACTTCAACCATTTTATTTGCTGAAGATACCAATCTTACAGAACGCAATATTAACTTGGATACTGCACTAGAAACAATGGCGAAAACAGAATCCATGCTACAAAATTGGTTTCTCTTCTAAACTAATTAAATCTTAATAGTTCTAAAACTGAGACAATGGTTTTGCTGTTAGGAATATGAACTAAATCGATTACAAACTAACGTGAGAGTCATACAGATCATTTTTGTAAAAAAAAATTTCAAAATATATCTACCGCGCAGGTTCGCTCATTGAGTCTCTACAATAACTCTTGTTATAGCTTATCACAGCCTCATCGCTCTGTAATATCATACGCATACGCTTATATATATATATATATATATATATATATATATATATATATATATATATATATATATATATATATGTATATATATATATATATATATATATATATATATATATATATAAATATATATATATATATATATATATATATATATATATATATATATATATATATATATATATATATATATATATATATATATATATATATATATATATATATATATATATATATATATATATATATATATATATATATATATATATATATATATATATATATATATATATATATATATATATATATATATATATATATATATATATATATATATATATATATATATATATATATATATATATATATATATATATATATATATATATATATATATATATATATATATATATATATATATATATATATATATATATATATATATATATATATATATATATATATATATATATATATATATATATATATATATATATATATATATATATATATATATATATATATATATATATATATATATATATATATATATATATATATATATATATATATATATATATATATATATATATATATATATATATATATATATATATATATATATATATATATATATATATATATATATATATATATATATATATATATATATATATATATATATATATATATATATATATATATATATATATATATATATATATATATATATATATATATATATATATATATATATATATATATATATATATATATATATATATATATATATATATATATATATATATATATATATATATATATATATATATATATATATATATATATATATATATATATATATGGGGGATTCTCTATGTAAAGACGGACAATAAGAGTTGGTCTTAAATTCAGAGGAAACTGTAAATATAAATTCATCGAATTTAAAATGAAAAAGTGTTCCATGTTATATTCCAGGTTTAATGTATACTATAATTCAAGCGCACACACAACACGTGATGAAATACAGTCATAGATATCAAACCGATTGCCGAAATAATCTGGGAGAAATATTTAAGACTAAATAAAACTAGAGACGGTACTACATACTGGGACATAAGTTCTTTAATGCTTTACCTCTAGAGATTAAACTTCTTACGGGGACGTCCTGTACGTATATTATTAAGCAATTTTCTATGCAGTATATGCGTGAATGTTTAAATAGATTTAAAGTTTTAACATAAAGATGGAAGAGAAAATGTTTTCATATTTAATTCTTTGCTCATTAATGTATTACTGTTCTGTTAAGAAAATTTTGTTATCATTCTATATATTAACTATTTATTCTTTTAGTTTATTGGTTATTATATCAAGCTTTTTATAGATTTATCAGGTTAACAGTGTACCGCTAACTTGCGTATATTTGGTACCAATAAATTATCTTACCTTAAAAATCAAACTAGCACAAAAAGTTAAAAATACATATTTTGGAATCATGTGGTACGGTTTAACCTCGTCTAACAATCATAAATATGGACAAATATGTAGGTATCCACCTACCACACGTATTTATATGCTCCATTAACATTATTTTAATGCATATTAACTTTTTCCTAACGGTTTTCGTAAGGCGCGCCAAGTAAATAAATAAATGTAACAAATTATGAAACTCAATTTATCTGACTGCTAAGAGTCCGCAAACTTTGTACATAATTTTTGCAGCAATATCCTGGCCACTGATTTATACGTACTATCAATTCAAAGAGAGTACTCGGCAAATTTCATACATCTATAAATTTCATGCAATCTCCAAACTGCTTTTATGTTTATCTAGAAAGTGGAATATGAAATTCAAATAATGATATTGAAAACATGTATAAATATTTACTTGTTCTTCTAAATTGATAATTATTAGAATCTATATGTATCTAGTGTAATGTAACTGTTTTTATAAATACGAGACCTGAAAAAAGTTGCGGTGCTTTTGATAATACTCTATATATATTCGAGGATTGCATTTTGGGTTCAATTAAATCAATTAAGTTTTACATACTGCGTAATGCGGTTGCAAAATGAAAAAAGCAGTTATATTTCCGGTGCTCTTCATCATTTCTTTCTCCCTATTCGTATCGTATAATCAAATTGTTGCACGTGCTTGTAATAAATCTTTACTAAAACTCTAAATTTTTGGGGATTATTTCACAATTTCAGGAACTCCACCCCTTATTTAAAGTGCCTGAAACAACAAAATTCATCACGTGCTAATTCTGCAGTCCCCGCTTAGATATTTACCCATTCTAATTTAAACATTAAGTTTAGAATAATACAACGAATATATTTTTACATACATATTTATTACTTTTACATTGTATAGTCCACAATATGAAAATGGATAAATAATGGGCGTGTACAAGGAATAAAAGGACACGTAACATGGAGGACACGGTTTTACATCTTCATTTGAAAGTTGGTAGAAGTATGTAGGTAGAATTGTTGAGAATTTAAAGCGAGTAGGGAAAAGAAGAGATATTTATTTAGATTAAGTTGACATCTGTGGGAGAACGCTGTTACACAACATATTTTGTATAATTATTAATTTATGACTAACATACCTACCAGATTTTTTCGTTTCTGTTGTTTTTTATGCCGTTTCTACGATGTCACCACTAAACTGAAATACATGGAACACTACCTCGGGACCGTTTTTTATTCTTCGAATGTAAGGGATGTGATGTAAAGAAACTTTTTAGGAAGACGTTGCAAAAGAACTTTCAGGATAATAAAAGCATTCTTTCGTGTTTTAGTATCGTCTTATCTGTCTCTTTTTATCCGCTTCTGAGTTGCTGGAACTCATAAATCAAGATTTAAAATATACGCCATGTTAAATGTCAAATGCAAACTTAGATTTACTTCTTAGCATTTTTATGAATAAATTATCATAAATAAATAACACGTTATATTTCTACTATTAATCATTTTAACTTAGTCATGGATATTCTTTATAATTTATTATCAAAGAAGAATGTATCCAAATGCATATAATTAAATAGTATATACCAATAAAATTATTAAAGTTGTCTATAAAAAAGAAAAAACGGATTTATGACTAAAGTAGAGTAATTATACAAATAAATGGTCTATTTTTATAAATCAATGCTTCAGATACTGTGGTGCGCCAAAAAATAGGACAACTATGTTTTTAATGTAAATCTGTCTCTATTTAAATATTTAATGAGTATTGTATTTAATGAGATGAGATGAAATTTTATGAGTAGTTTGACAACTAACTGACAATGTCACAAAAATTAAAAATACTAAAGAATAATTTATTAATGTGAAGATAAAATCGCTCCACAAAACCTGCTATTGACAACGGAATGATTGTTTGTTAAAAAAAAATGTGTGTGCTAGCGAGAGCATTAAGCTAGCACACAGCATCAAAAGCAACGTTTCTCCCCTCGATGTACATTTAAAACGATTATTTATAATTTGTTTTCGTTTCCCAGTCTGAATTTTGTGTGCATAGCCGAAATTTTTGTTTCCTCAGCCTAAATTTCGTTTGCTCAGCGTTTATTTTCGTTCCATTCTTATTTTGGTTTGCCCAGCCAGAATTTCGTTTGCCCAATCTATATTTCCGTATGCCCAGCCTGAATTTCTGTTGAGCAACCTTTATTTTCGCTTGCCCAGTCTTAATTTCGATCGCACAGCGTTTATTTTCATTTACCCGTTCTAATTTTTGTTTTCTGAGCCAGAATTTTATTTGACCAACCTGATTTTCGTTTTCCTAGCTTGAATTTCGTTTGCCTATCCTTTATTTTCATTTGCCCAGCCCGAATTTTATTTGAGTAACTTTCACTTTCGATTGCCCCGCCTGAATTTCCTTTGCCCAACCGGATTTTTTTTTGATCAGCTTGAATTCCCTCGTCTAACGTGACTTATTCCTGAATTAACTTCGGCAAACGATTGTAAAGCTTGGACATAAGCGGGCTCATTGGGCAAACGAATCGTCTCTACAACGTTTTTTCTCATTTTTTTCGTTCCGAAGGATTTTTTTTAGTTATTATTTTTTTTTTCTGAAAGGTGAGCAAATAAAACTATCTACTGGGCATACGTGAACAAACCCTCGGCAAACGAACGGTCTAGCGAATTTATAGTGCGGGAATTATATTTTTATTTTTCGATTTATTCGTTTTTGGTGGGTGGGCAAAAAAAATTGTCCACTAGGCAAACATGGGCAAACGATGGTTAATCGATGTACATAACGAGTCTTTTTTTTTAAATTCATAGGTGCTAATTTCACAGGACCGCTTATGTACAAGTAATTCGGCGCGTAGACAACCACATCAATGTCGGGGTGGGTAATTTGAAATGAAATACGCTTGTTTAGACTAGTTCCTTAAAACATTTAGACTAGTTCCTTAAAAAAAGCTTATGCTGGTCGATTCTTGATTTTTAGGGGACAACTTTTGATGTCAAACGTAACATTGAATTTAAATATGGAAATGGGGTCGAGCGACCCGTCATTTGAAGCATGAAAGCAAAATTTCAAGCATGTCAAATTTGACTTCGCAATTAGCCCCAACAACCAACTACAAATAACAAAACCCAACAAAAACAAATATTAGGGTAATGTGGTCGAGTGATACCTCATTTTAATGGTCTTTTTATTCTTTATGCAAGTTCATGACTTATTTTATATTTACAGAAATGCGAAAAGAGTAGAAAAAGTATTAAAACATTTTTTGAAACAATTTGAAATTAAATAATCCGGAAGACGAATTGAAAATTAGAAAAAAAAATACCGTTCAGTATTCAGGGCAGAAAGAGCTTTCAAATCACTGTATTTGAATCTCGAGGGGTCATTTTAAGCACCTAATGTAATTAAAAATGCATTGTCTCCTTTTTCATAATTTAAATTTTTAAACATTGATCACTTGTTTAAAACAAACGACAAGCAAACCTAAAATCAATCATGCACTCGTATAGAGAATCAAAAGACCTTTAAAATGAGGGCTCGCGCGACCCTCGTTCCCTATTTAAATTCTTGACATAGGGGTTGCTGGGGCTGTTGATATATCAACGTCAAGTTTGACATCAAAAGTTGTCCCCCAAAAATCAAGAATCTACCTGTGCGTGTTTTCATGAAACTAGTCTAAGTGTCAAAGCAGGCGTGTTTCATTTTCAATGGCCCACCCTGTACATTGTAGATATACAATGGTATATAAAAATAATCCAATTTTATAAAGCGAGCTATAAAGTTCTTAAGGGAATATACCTAGTTTGGAGAAAATATAAAAATATATGAAGTAGAAAATATATTTTTAAAGTTAATCCAGTAGAATTAAATCAATAAATTTAAGGTGCTTCGAATAGTTTAATATATTAGCGATCTCGATTTTGCCTGGGATCGATGTGGCCATTCTTTCACTAAGCAATTTGTTAGGAGAGCGATATCATTTCTCGTATATTCTCCTCGATTGTCGCAATCAACATCCGGTTTTCCTGTCTAGTAGAGAAAGAAGTGAATTTGTGTCTATAGGGAGACGAACAGCATGCACAGACCAGCAAAACGCAGCAACTGGGTTGGTTCCTTTCCAATCTTGATCTATTTGTTTTGTGATCCTCGCTGGCGGCGCGGCAATCCGTCGCTTCTTATCGCGTTCCACCACTACCCAACTTGGGAATTTATAGTGCTCTCGAAATTATATTTCAAGGTATAATAATGCATCAAATTTTGAGGATGTATGGGCAAATATAAATCCGGAATTAAATATAGAATGGAAGCTCCGGTAGATATATCGAGCTGCAAACGCTACTCGACGCGGCATTACTCAACTGTAAGCCGGAACAATCCCCCAATTTATCCTGGGCTTGGAAGGTAGCGGATCTCATTGGGATTTGATGAAACTGTGCGCGTCTGCTAATCTGGTGGTTAACAAGCTTTGCAAAATAGATGCAGAGGAAAAACTTGTGCCCAGTGCAAGGCCGCTGATATACCACTCGTATTACCCTAGAGGCAGCGCGGTTCGCATAAAACAAATGCCAGAGAAATTTTATGATGCAAATTTTAGGCAGCCAACGTTTGAAGTTTGAAGGCACTGAACGCAAATTTATTTGTACCGGGTGGGCCAAAAAATTTCGCACTGTTTGCTTACATAACAGAATGGACTATGGAGAGAAAATTTCAAAATGGCATTTTTTTTTAAATTCATGGTGGCAGCCGCTTTTGAAAGGCCCTTTATTTAGGCTAGTTGGCCCTTTTATTCACCCCATAGATTTTAAATTACTTTAAAACTTCAGGAACTTTAAAACGCCCTGTAGATCCTCGACGTTTTAAGCGTAATCCGGATTAAATTTGTTTCACTCGCCCTTTATCTTGCTTTGTTTAGAAAATCTTCATGTTTAAGCAAAGTAAGGTCAAATGCGTATTAGCAAAATTCATGTTCTGTTTTGTTTAAGGCCATGAATCTGACAAGTAACAAACTGCACATTATTGTAAAATATGAGATGTCAAAATGATTTCATCATCATCTCTCTTCTCTCCCTAACCGTTGTGTCTTTTTAAGTCGTTTATGTAAAAAGCAGTGAAAACCTGCCTCAATGCCTCAGCAAATAATATCGGAGCAAGTAACATGAATTACGGCTTTAGTAGGAGACAGAAAAAGTAAAATATATGCAGCCCAAGTGAAGAAGAAGATGAACAACTGTTAACGATGATCAGTTTTTTCAGGTTCAAACTTTACCAAATCGTTTTCAGACAGCAGAGTAAACAACTATTCATTTAAGGCAAGTAAGAGGAAGATATAAGGTAAGCAATCGTATGTGATCGAAGTATGGCGGAGAAGGAAGTTAATAGAAGGTATAGAAAACCGGCAATTCAAGTCTGCAAAAAATCAGAACTACCGAATTTGACGCATGTTGTGATGTATAAAGTTACTGGACTACAACTGGACCAAGGATACTTGCAAGATATCGAATAAGAGCACGCCACATTTTTGCTAGACAACACTCAGATTGGAATGATCACAACTGGTCTCTGGCCTTTTTCACTGATAGGTATCGATTCTGTTTGTTTTTATCCGATGGCCGTCGAAGGGCGTGGAGAAGAGACGGCGAAATGTATGAACAGAGCTTATTCAGCAAGGGAAAGCTTTGGCGGAGGTTCCGTTTTGGTTGGGGAGGAATTTGATTAGAAGAATTTCAGGTGCTCCCTCACGGCCAACATTTAAAGTTAATCCAGAACATTTTACAGGACTGTAATTCCATTTTCACCCTTTTATATGGAATGATTGTATACTGATTATTATAATGCTGGACCTGACGTTGCTCATATCGTAGTGAATATACTTGGTGAAGTTGACCAGTAAAAAATGACGCAATGGGATCGGAAGCTCTTCCTTATGGAGAAGTGAAATAATATCCCACTGATCAATATTTCAAATTTAATCAAAAGCATCAGGAGAAGAATGGATATTTTAATTAGGACACGAGGATAACACTTGCTTGATAGTTATGAAGAGCTTTGCAAATTACATGACTTAAATATTACTCATTTCGTAACGTGTTAAAGTATAAAATTTTACCTAATCCCTTCTTTCTATAAATGATCGCTTTAATAATATAATCAGTTACGTAAAAAATTAGTACATCACTCAGTTATGTAATGGAACTGACAGTTAAGTAAATAAATGTGAGGTTTTGTTATGATATATGATAGTTATGAAAAATGTAACTTTCAGTAACTTAAAAAAATTTTAAATTTGACATTTCATGGTTATTTATTTTATTAGTGAGATAAAGGCATTATTATTGTACGAATACGGTAAGTTGCAAGATGAGGGCGGTAGCTGGAGTTGTTAAACAGCATGAGCATGTTTAACAGCCTTTAGAAATTAAAATTCTAGGAATAAGTAGAAATAGAAAAAAATATATTTTTTTAAATTTTTTAATTTTTTCTGTTTGTTTGTTGTTCTGTTTTTTGTGTTTTCCGTTATTACCTAACTGAGTTAGATAATGATATATAATGATAATATAATATATGATATGATAATATAATATATGATAATGATAATATAATATAATGATAGATAATGATAATATAATAATTCATTATCTGACTGACATATAAGTACTTATAATGCATTTCATAATCTAAAATGAATATAATTGCCAATGGTTTTTATCCAAGCAGTCGGATATATGTTTTTAATTGTACCTGTCTCACCTACAACCTGTATTTTCTAAACAAAGCAAGATAGAAAGTTGAACCAAAAAATAAAATTTAATCTGAACTCCGCTTAATAAAACACGATATTTTCAACTTACCCCAAGAATGTCGAATAAATCTAAAACTGTTTTATATTTGTGTTTTAAATTTTCTTAATAAAACGGTCCCTTTTAATTTTCCCTATATTATTTATAAATGTTTAAACAATAAAAATGTTAGGATCTGTTTCAAATAATCATCCTTCAAAATAAAAAAAAGGTTCAAGTACGTTATTAAAATAATTAAGTAACTATATAATTAAGTAAGTAACTAATAATTAAGTAACTAATTAAAATATTTTCTATTGCCAAAAATCAAATATAATACTTGGCATTCGCGATCGCGCTGTGAATGATAAAAACTGCAAGCGAAGCGCGAACCACGCAAGTAAAGTCGACCAGTGGAATAACCTACCGGCTCACGCTATCGCTGAGTTAATATTTATCTGGGCCATACGAACGTGCTCTGGGAGCACCTTGGAACACCCGGTACTCTACTTCCCCCGTGTTCGTCTAAAATGGTCTAAAACGAAACCGTGATTTAAGCGGAGAGTTCGCTGCATTTAGTCCAGCGCGGTGGGTACTCGGTATCGGTTGTTTATAATATTTACGCGACTTTCTAGTTTACGGCGAGTGCGAGTAACGAAAACCAATAATGATATAGTTATAGTACTGGCGTGTGATTCTGTTTCTGTGTATCGCTGACAATTATTAACTGTGGAACTATGGAAGTGGTCTTTAATTTAATTAATGTTAAGAGATTTTTTTAAATATTCATACCAAGAAAGGATCGAATTAAAAATAAAGGTAGACCGTTACCAGATATTATTATTGAAAATCTGGTGTAAAAGTTACACACGCAAATTTAATAAACATTTATTTAGAAAATGAATGGATTTGTGCATGTGACAAAAAAATGCTTTATATTATCATAATTATATGGAATTTGTGTTACTAGGGTCAATTAATATTACGGCTCAATTATATTCTGCTTATTGGATAAATGTACAGAGACATAATGAAAATGTGTCAAAGAATAGGTATGTTTTATCAAAAATTATTTTAGCCATTTCCATGCTATCTAGCTCCATGCTATTTAGCTCTTTTCATGCCATCTATTGACAATTTTAATGACAAAAACACAGTGTTGACTGTGTGTTAATGACAAAAAAAAACCAAACACGACTTAGGATAGACTTAATTCCTAAAAAAAATAGCTATTTTTTTTACACATTCATTACACCTTAACATTTTTAGTGGGAGCCACTGAATTATAATACATTAACCTTGAGTAACATTTTGAGTACTTCACTTTTTATGTTCACCAGAATATGATACGGCTAAAGTGTCACAGCAAACTGATAGTTAAAAATATTAGCGGTTAGGTTATAAACAATCAGCTGGTGTATAGAAAGCTATTTCGTATTAATTTCGATACATTACCGGCATTCAGTCCCCGCCCTCATTCACAGCTATCACATGTGTCAGAAACTCAGAAGGTACACAATGCCGTCTTACTGTCTCCGATAATTTATCGCCTTCTTATTTTAAAAGAGAAAAGTTTGGGGCAAATCTCTGCTTTTAGTTTTAATTTTAATATGATACATTCAGTGCATATTACGAATATAATAATTTATTTTTATACGTCGAGAAGATAGGATATCGTATAAATGCAAAATTGCTAGTCCAGGCACATATTTTGATTTATGGGCCTGTGAAATATGCATTATCTAAATTTGTGCTCTATCTTTTTTATTGTACTTTCGGCTGACTACAAATCATTCCGATCACGGTATTATGTGTGTTGAATACAGACCGAATTCCTTCGTGTGGTTCCAGCATTAACTCATTTTTTATTGGGAAGCTTAACGTTAAATTTTATGTCATTTTTTTAAATTATAAACATTGCTGACTGTAGACTAACTCCAACGCATATATACAAGCATTACCGAAGAGGCGCTAGAAATGTATCCATTTCCTAAGCTATATATCATCTAATATGTCTTCCGGTTGGCATCGGAATATTCACATTCGAGAACTTTTTTGTTTATGCGCTTTTCATGCTAATCGCATATACAAGATATACGGCTTTGTCGGTATAGTTTTAGCAACGACAAATTATATATATATAAAGTAAGAATTATACGGAAAATGTTACATTCGATATTGAAAAATCTCAATATTTGCTTCCGGTATCGCTCAGTTATTAAATTAATGGTTAAAATTTACTTATTTATTTAGGGCATACCTACGCTTCTTTCTACAGTAATTTTTTCAGGAAGTAACTGCATAAATTCATAATAAATTACACGTAGTAAAACTAGACATTTAATATACATATATTTTGATTACTGTTTGTTCAATAATAAATATTTTTAGCTTTTAAAGTTTTTAGCTAACTGATGTGACTGACGTCCATAATATTTACATGTCCTTTACTCCTTTAGAGTAAATAATTCTTTTAAAGAACCACCTAGACGGATTGGTGGCAAAGTGTTCAATAAGCTTCCAAAAAGTATCTAAAATTTATCAAGAATGTAGCATTTAAACTTAAATTAGTTTCGCAGATTTCTATAATTAATTTAACCTTAATATTATATTGCTTGTCTTATATAATATGATCTTTTTTATAATTTATGTTTTATATGTTAAATGTTTTTATTTATTATGTATGTATAAATTAATGTTGTGTTATGTTGATTATTTTAATTAATTATGTTAATGTATAATTTATTAACAACAACAAGCATGTAACAGTTACGACGTTTGTTATATATTTTTGTCTCAAAGAATAAAAATATTTAGACTTACTTTTGGGTTAAAAAAATGCAAAAGTGTACATTGGTATAGACAGGACCGTATTAAGATGTATGTGTAGCAATTTGCGCATTTTTTTTTTACAAATTTCAAGTAAAACTATTTCATGTGAAATCCTATCCGAGAAAATGTCTCCAAAAAATTAACTCTTTAAACGCCGACAACAGCAAGGTACTTAGATAATTAGCATAGCATTAATATAATTAAATATAGTTATCAGTCTGTGATTACATAGAGAGATTACATCAGAGTGTGATTACATATTTATATAATACTTCTTCTTATATTACTTCAGTTAAGGGCGCCATGAAAATATATAATAACACCTGAGATAAAGCGAGAGTATGATGGAGATACATTTTATATTTTTGAATTACATGAGTTTAATTGAGCACGTGAATCTTTACCTCAAGGATAAGTTCAAAAGAAATTATTTATGATATTACAATTGCTTTATACCTTTATATAAAACTACTATAAATATAAAAAAAATATATAGTTGATATATAAATGCTAATAAGTGAAATTAATAAAAATGTAAATACTAGACGAATGTGATTGGTTCTCGGATGGTGGCCACGAACAGAAAACACATGTAACCAAGGAAGTGCAATTGTTTTTGTAATAGATCTTGCTTACGAAAAACAAATCCAGCTTAGTTACAAGGTGTAATTCAAAGCGTTAACCACACATTACGCGGTGTATATATTTCCCCAATGCATTTAAGTAGTGAATAAGTTTAGTATTTAAGTTCAAAAGCGACATTTTAAATAATGCAAAATCAATCGTAGACATTTTATATAATGATAGAGTTCAGCAAAAGGAACTGAGCAGGTAATATATATATATATATATATATATATATATATATATATATATATATATATATATATATATATATATATATATATATATATATATATATATATATATATATATATATATATATATATATATATATATATATGCAATTATATTTTAATAGTAAAAAAAAAATATCGTTATAAAATAAACACAAATCATAAATTTTTCACATTGGTACTAAAGTCAGTTAATTTCAGTGGAAAATTTGATGTTATGCAGGTAAACCGAGTGAGCAGATAGAACAATAGAATTAATGGAATATACATATATATTTGTATAGAGTTAAATTGTATGTATATTAACTTTATTTCACATTTGAAATTTTATATTTAGAATTTACCGAGTCACGTTGAGAGTTTGATATATTTCAGATGTATTCAGTATAAATATTTATAGAAAAGTAATTAATTGAGACGTTGATCGACCGGATAAAATTAATTACAACGTTGATCGAACAGTACGATTTTCTTCCAACGATTCATATTGTTTTTGTTTCGAGCTAAATCTATTATGTTAATTTATTGCTATATAATTAAGTTCCAAATCATAAATAATGAGAAATGAAAAACTGCACTGTGGATATATTATAGGGATAAATATTTTTTTGATATCTACTATAATAGACTGGAAAAAATATTCATTAAATTGTTTTAATATATCTAGTTAAATATTGCAAATATGCAGCTTAAATGATGATAGCAATTTCATGTGCAAAGATGAACTAGTCACCTTACAATATTTAAAATAAAATGACATGTGAGTGGGTATCTAATAGATATCCTAGGAAAATAGTTTGTGCAACGAGTGAAAATAGTAGCTTAAAAATAAACCATTTGGAATAGATTGTGAGATAGGGCGCCTAGCTGGTAGTACTACAAGGTACAATCGCTGACCGCAATATATAACTCTGCGGATCAGCAGGGTGTTTCCTAGTACTGATACAAGAAATACGAGAGCTGTCCAACCGCGTTATATGAAGATATCGCCATGTTATACATGTTCTACCCGCACAAGTTATGGCCCGACTGCTCAACATTCAAATATTTCATTTACGAACAATGAACGTAAAGCACACTAGTGTCATATTTTAATATCTGGTCACTGTAGATATTAACTAATCATGTTCCTGGTTGAAATGTTTTAGTAACGTGTACAATGTAGGTACATGCACATTTAACTATAGCCGCATGATAGAATTTTTTTTCATTTAGATTACAAAAGAAGAAGGCAATAAATTAATATTTTGTGAGTGATGACCATTTGAGCAACATTTACGTTTTTTGATGCTGGATTTCAACATCCTAACCATTATGGAACGTATGCCTCAACATTTTTCGGGAGTTTCCAATAAAATACACCTTCAGTAAATAACATCCTATCCAGTTGCATTTGAAAAAAAATTGTATCAAATTCATTGAAGTTTAATATGACGTGTCAGTTTTATCAAATCTATGCGAATAATGTGTACGAGCTGATGGTACCGGATGTCGTACCAGCTTGTTATTCGTAAAAGTATTTATCAGTATTTAGTTTTTATCAGTAAGTATTAATTGGATGGGTATCTATGGGTGATATTGTCAGAATGTATATGGTTCGAAATTTATCGGTTTCGACAATCTCCCAGACAGTAAAAGTATGCCAGGAGGTTAGGTATAACCTCAAAATTTTATGCCGAACAAATGAGCAAAGTTTAGTTGAAGCAACAAAGAAGAAGGTTGATGTCACTGATGTCAGTGCGAAAATGAGGACGAAGATGCCACGCAATTTTTAGTAGGACACTTCCCCAGAAATTGTATCGGAAACGGAAAAAAGCATCAAATAAAACGCCAAATAGTTTAAAAAAATAATAATTGGTTATACCTATACCTTTACGTATGGATTTTGACTTTGCCATTTGGCATAATGTATAATGATTGATAAAATATTTTAATGTGTATTAATTTTAGTTAGTGAGATTAAATAAGGCACCCTACCGATGTGTTGTAGATTCTGAAGATCAGCATGTTGATTAAAACCAGTCAATTATAATAAATTAAATACATTAAAAGCATTATTTTGGTTGTCCAATATTTTAATCACGAAAACTTTACAACGAAACTCTGGTAAGTTATTTGTTCGGCGATAGTAATTTACCAGAAAAGTTTTAGATCTGCAAGATGTGTTATTCTTGATATATATTTTGCTTGTATGAACTCTTGAACACGTCTTATATGTAATATTATTATTGAAGCATTGGAGCTCCCAAACGTTGTATTATTAGTTGTAAAAATACATAAAAAATATTTGGTATCAATTATATTGTTTGACAATTCAAAATATCAGCATAAGCTGATTCCAAGAGAAAAGTGGATTGTCATCGTGCGTTCGATTCCTACCTAGGCCAACATTTTTAATCCGTAATAATAAACTTACTGCATAGTACCTACTGATTTATGCTACTTGATACATAAAAATAATCCTAATTAAGTGTACATGATACAAACAATTCTATGTATCGATAAATGTATTGGTAGAAATAGAAAATGGATACATAAAAATATTAATTAAACCAGTTAGATTTAGAGGCTGTAATGTGCAACTAAAATGAAATAGATAGTAACACAGAGTACACCTGAGTGCCCTTATATTTCTCAATTAATGAAATTACAATATGCATTAAAACACGTGTTATTATGCTTTTAATAAACCATACGTTATACCAAATGGTAATTTATTGTTTATATTAATGCCGAAAATTAGTCTGATGTATCAGGATCGGGGCAATTTCTAGTACAACAATTAGGTATACATATACATAACTCTTTCGTGATATGTTGACTCTCGATGTGTATTAATTGAAACAAGTTCATGCTTTTGTCGTGCGGATTGCTACGACCTTGCCTCGCTGTGGTCCGCTTTCATCTCGAAGAGTATTCTCAATATGGCGGAGTATAATTAACGTAACTAATACTGCAGCACAGAGATTAATATGCAATAATTTACTGCTGGCGCTGCCGAGTGGGTAACGCAGAAAACTGAACTGGCTTTGTGTCTGTAATTCTCCCGCACGCCGCCATGCGGCTACATGATTAACTGACTTCATTTGGAACACAAATTCCACCAAATGCAAATTTAATAAGTCTCCTTGAGTTTTTGTTATATCCGCACACCGCAATTCCCCCAAACTACTCACGTTGTTAACAAATCACACTAAAGAGTAATCTCCAATTCTTTATAGGGAATATATGGTTTGATTGATAAGACGATATAGTGTATAATATATGTAGGTCAGGGGCGCCGACTTACCAAACTTTGTGTGGGTCTCACTAGCTCGCCAAACCGTTTCAAAACATGAAGTAATTTATTTGTGTAATGAAAAGTACACATATAATTTCTACATATTTATATTTTTGGTCAAAATTGAGCATATGTTTTACAAACATCCAAAAAATAAAAAATCATGTTTTATTCAATCAACGATTTTTAATTTGTTAAATAAAAATCAAATATTGGCCAATCCTGGTTAGAACTCTATTGCATTGTATGGAACAGATGAATACCTTAAAACAAATATACTTTAGTATTATATTAAGGTCTGTTTAGGAAATAGAAATAAAGTAATGTTTAAAAGAATTATTTTTAATATACATACTTAAATTAAAATATACCATATTATCCTTATATATAGTAGTATAGTAGTATAGTGTAGTATATGTCTTTAATTAAAATATAACATATTCTCGCCTCAAATATTTTTCTTCTTAACAAATACTAGTAAAATTGCAATTAAACTCATTACAAAATATGACAAGATACATGAAATGAATTTGCTTGGAGTAAATACGGATATAAATATAAAATTATACAATATTGGTTAAAAGCTAAGGTTTTCTTGCTTTAAAAGTCACTGGTCCTCTATATAAGAAATTTTTAATTTACAATTAAAATGTTGCTTTCTTGGAATTATTAATTCTAAATTTACCTCAAATCACTTACATTTTAAATCAGAATGACATATAAGTATGTATTTTTCTTAAACGAAATAAATATTTTCATTACAATTACACAATTAGTTACAATTACACAATTAAAAGATGTAACTTTGACAGGTGATATCCACGATTTCGATTGGATTTTTTCTTATGGGGTTATCTCAAAGGAAAAGCCTTCTCCAGACGTCGCACAATTAGGGAAGATGTGGAGCAAACAGTTAAGGAAGCTATTGATACGATCAATTGTGGAATGTTGGATATAAAGTGATTAGGGAATAGGGAGACAGTTAGGAGGGCAGAGTGCTGTCGGGGACAACAACCCAACATGGTCATCACATTGAACATTATTTATTTTATGGTTAGAATAGTTTGTTTCTTTCACGGCTAGTGTGATAAATAGTAATAAAAGGGAATCAATTTTTTTGTCAACATATTAAATATTAGTCATCAAACGAAATCCTCTGATTATGAAATTCAATCCCAGAAATTATTTATTTATATCAGATTAACATAAGTGTCTCTATACAAATTAATAACATTTTATATCCAAAATAAACGAATAATCATTGCAACTTATGTCAAATTAATCGATTTTATGTTCGCATTAAACTCTGTTCTCAAAATAATAGAACTGTCACCAAATAAAATGTTTCAGAACCTTATCACACTTTTTGCTATTTTTTTTTTATTTTTTGACTTACCTCTCCATTTGAACCAAATTAACCCAATAATGGCACTCTAGATTTAAATATTAAATTGTCTCTAAAAAAATGTTTTGATAAATTGACGTTTATAAATTAAAAATGAGTAACAAATACAATATTTTTGTGTGTAGAGGATGAAAGAAAACGCGCTAATAAAAGGTTGTTAAGAATATGAGAGGAGGTGATAAGTGCATGGATCTGTAGTTCTTGCGAAGATATTTATTTAATATAATGTGCAGTAGATTATAAAAGACAAATGTTCCGTCCCTACTACAATAGCAAGTTGCTATCTCGGTTGCCAAAATTCAATTAAACCAAGATACCTGCCCGGTGGTTTTCTCAAGGGATTTGGATCAATCTCTAGTAATGTGTTCTTTACACGCAACCCATTATGTTGTTGAAAAATATTATTTTCCGTATATAACATAATACATAGTTGTACATCATTCCACAAAGCCTTTCTATCCAACTTATACACCGAGAATATGATGTAGAATATGGTACATGATCCGAGAAGTTAGATCGGTCTTTGTTTGTGTGTATATAAAATGCACGATGTATGAACGGACATATCTTATTGTAATTTTATAGAGGGTTGATACATTTTAAAATGTGCTGAGTGCGCGAAGAATGAGCTATGTGACGTTCGCCGCCATACTGTCGCACCCCTTCCACTTACGCGACCCGCATACACATCGCATTCGTCTCTTATCTCTCTTCAAACTCAATAAATAGGAAACTGCACAACTCCTTTATCCATCTCAAGTTTTCTACCAAACTTTTTCATTTTCCTGGAGTTCGATCAGATATACAAGTCTTTTGATACCCTCTCCAGACGCGACAGGAACAACACAATGCCGCGCGCTGTGCGGAATAATCGAAAATACTTTTCATGGCTAAATAAAACAAATTATTTTACGTAAGAATTTTATATCAACAAAAGTCTACCTCACGAATGTTGTACAACGACGTATGAGGGGCAGGTCGGTAAAATATGTAACAGAAACTTCTGTCGAGCGCAGTGCATAACAGAAATTTAAAGTGTCATTTTATTAGTAAAAGTTGTCCGCGAAATTTCATTTTACTAAATTCTTCCGTAGTGGAAACAATAAAAACATACAAAAATACATAAATACATTTTTTTTACCCCAACTTTAGAGGGCTGTAACTGCGAGGGGAAGGGGTTTAAAAAAAAATTAAAGACCATCATTAATTGTTGGTGAAAATTCACCTCTAAAATTTTTCGTATCAATTTAGAAACTTTATAGGGATATAGGGAAACATGATATTTTCGAAAATAAATGTATTCCAGAAATTGATTCCACCTATTCTATGTATTTAGCAGCTTGATTACTCCAGCCTCATCAGTATTCTAATTTACTCCTTACAAGAGTAAACAGATGGTTTCACTAGAATTATTTTTTCCCATTGTGAATACCCAAACCTAATGCTTTGAAAGCTTTCTTGGTTATATTTGCTATGTGACTAGAAAATGCCAATTACACCTAGTGTAATGTGGTTACACCTAAGTCCTTTACTTCATAAATAGGATAAAGTACAATATTATATCTATAGTATTATATAAGTCCTTTACTTCAGAAATAGGATGTACTATGGTGTAATCATAATTGATGGTACTAAATATTAAGTGAAATGCCTTGATTTTGTCTTTATCAGTTTTCATATCTAATTTATTCACCTGTCACTCAAATAAATCAAATATTGTTGCAATAAAGTTTATTTTCCTAAATATCTTCATGTCTTCAGCAAAAAGCATGTTTTGTGAGGTCATTAATAGGGTTTTGAGAGGTCATTAATTGTGAGGCCTTTGCAGATATCATAAATAAATAAGAGAAATAGTAGATATCCAAGTTTGAGCCCTGTGGTACTCCTGTTGTTGAAATGAACATAAAAGATCTGATATCATCAATTTCAACGAATATCTCCCTGTTACATAAATAATAAGAGAGAGAGAAAAGTAGAAGTAAGTGCACCGACATGATGCTTTAATAACTTTTCAAGTACTTGGGGTATAACACAAATTATAGAGGATCCTACCATAATTAATGGTATTTCATCCTCACTGTCTCACTTATAGATTTGATCTTGATTGACAATGAAAATTTTATTGATGTAAGTAAAAGGTGTTAGAAGCATGCATCATGTATGTAAAACTAATAAATGGTATAATACTTGGTTAGCCGATAATAACTGGCAATACTAAGATTTAAAAAAAATATTTGTAGCAATAAAAAACGAAAAGAAAGCTTACCTTCAACACAAGTTTCAAAACAGCTCTATGAAAGACATTTGGAAGGAACTCAAAAAATTAAGTAGTAATAGTAATAAAAATAAAAGTGCTATTCCAGTACATTTGCAAAATGCTAATGATATTATTGACTTTTCGTAAACTCAGAACCTAAATCCAATAACCTAGTTAATAGTTAATAATTCTATAGCTCTAATAAAAAAACTAATCTGCAAAATCATTACGATTTTAAACTAATCGATGATAATACTGTTTTGAGAATTTTCAGTAATAGGTATAAATTCGAATATTGTAAGAAGTGATTATTTATAAATATGTTTTATGAAACTATGCTGCCCTTAAATATTACCGTTAATTAAATAATTTTTGTATCGAAAATGGAGTATTTCCTTCTGCTTGGAAGGAAGCTATTGTATATCCTTCGCAAAAAAATAGGAACCCTTCTGAATTAGGCCTATTAGTGTTCTACCTGCTCTTTCTAAAATTTTAGAAAAACATGTAGAAGAATAAACCAGAATATATTTGGATGACAATGGGTTATTGCCTTCAGTGCAATAAGGTCAGGTGGTTTTAGGTCAAATCATAGCTGTCTTAAATATAACCGATGATATAATCACTGCTGTTGATGATCGTTGTTCTGCTAGATTTTAGCAAAGCGTTTGATATTCTCGAATATGAAATAAATTCTTATTGTATTTTAAACTACTTGGGTTTTAATGAAAATGATCGAACTTTCTTTAAAAAAATATTTAATAGACATAAGACAAGTGCTAAAAATAAATGATATATTTCAAATCCAATTAGCTTAACTTGTGGGTGCCGCAAGGATCCATTCTCGGTCCATTATTATTTACAATCTTCACATCTACCCTTTAATCTCAAATATAATTTTTATTCTAATGACACCCAAATATATTTACAATTTAATATGTAGGAATTGCAGCAATCTATTATTTATCAATCTTAATACAGATTTAGAAAATAAATCAAAATTCTCCATCGACCATAATTTAATAATTAATCCGCTAAGATGCCATTTTATTCCGTAAAAAAACTGATTGAAATTTTATTGCTGATAACATAAATATCATTTTAAATAATAATAAAATTTAATCGATGGATGAGGTACAAAATTAGGCTTATACCTACTTGGACTTTGATTTGAGATTTAGGTCAGATATTACTAATTGTATTAGAAAACCATATAGTAGTTTGAAATTATTATATAATATTAGAGATTTCCTTAATACTAAACTAAAAACTATACTTTGCAATTCATTGGTTCATTCGCGGTTTAACTATTGTGACTTGATATTAAGGAGAATACAAGTGCCCCAAAATTCATGCTTCCGTTTTATTTTTGCAATATCTCGCTGTCAAGACATATCACATAAATTGATTGAATTAAAATGGTTAAATATGGAAAATCATGGGGCATGCTTCTATCATATATTATTATAATAACTTGCAAATTCTCGCCTTATCTATATTATTATAATAACATTTATATAATATAAAATATTTATATAATAAAATATCGAATAGGACATACGTACATCATATAAACATTAGAAATAGGCTTCTACTGCACTCAAATTATGTATAATTTCTTTTCATAGGTACGTATTATGTTTACTGTTGTTAAATAGTTTATTTGAATTTAAGATAATCAAATAAGGATAATTTTCCTAACAGTACCTATACGTTATCGAGTCTAACGCTTGTGAAATATGCTGTGTAAAAATAACTACTTTTCCTAGCTACATGCCAGAAAATGATGGATTATATAACGGTAATTTTGTATAGGCATTTAAATTATATAATATTTAAACGTTATGAATTGTACTTGTTATGTAATACTTCTGATAATTACTATTTCGAAGCATTTAAAAAAAATATATTATTTTTAAAATACATATTTCAAAACAAAATTTTATTACTCATCCCGTTTTCACATTTTGTTATGATCGACATAATGTAACAGGTCACTGGTCGAGTTTGATGGAAATAATGAAACACTATTTGCGCTTATAGCCATGTAGACTGTAGATGTTTTCATTTAGATGTAGTCCTTGTACGTTAGTTACCTTAGTAAATTGTTGGGACATACCGAAATAACATGAAATTAAACTCTGCTAAAAGAGAGCCAATTAGAAGTGGCAAGATAGAAGATTTATCCCCATGGCAACGAGTTTGCTGTCTCGTAGTGAAGGATTGTTGGTCACATGGCTGCCTAGGGTAGTGCGAGTTTCGACCATGAGGGAAAGAGGCCAGATATGGCCAAGTAGCATGGGGACTCTCCGCCCTTTGCGAGTATAGATCTACCGATAACGTTAAACTTTTGACGGCATCTTAAGTGTCAACCCAAGAAAAATATATGGACGTGTGATAATTCGAGTAAAATCTTACAATTATTGATATGAGAGAAAATTAATAATAACAGTAATTTATATTTAAGATGCATAGCTGTGCATAGCTTAGCTGAACGCTCAACGAGGAAACGAGGTTAATAAAAATCGACGGGTAGCTATGAGGCTAATTGAGAATTTGTATGTGTTGTATCCTTAGCGGGGCTCGTACAATTTATGCCTTTCGCAAGTTGGTTTATGGCTATTTTACAGAACTCGTTTTGCGGCCGCAAGATGTCTCTATCGTCAGGAGGATAGCTTTATGGTTATTTCACAGCAATTAGATTAGTCTGTTGTAATTCCAGTTTTTGTGCGATCGCGAATCCGCAACAGATGCCGTTTGACTTATTGTCCGTTCTTTTATTTCTTCTCTTTTCTCTTATATCCTTCCGGCATTATATCATTCTTATTATTAATCTTCCCAAGCGAGATACATTTAATAATATTCTATTGTAATTTATTGTCCTCATTTTCTAATGTATTTTTACTTTCAAAAGGAACATATGTGGCCTACATTTACGTTATTAATAGTAGATTACTCCAGAGAAGTTTGAGGATACGAGTAAAATTTGAGTCAATATTGCGGAAATAACAGAATCATAATGTAATAAATAGAAGTCAGTTCATTCGGTATTGTTCTTCATTTATGCAAAGCAATTATCTAACGTTGTTATCAATATATTTATAGAAGTAGTAAGTAGCTTATAGAAAGGAGGTACACATCAATATTATTAGGTTTTATTAAAACAAGTGAGAACGAATTAATATAGGATATATTTATAATAGCATATAATTTATTTATTTATCTATTTATGCTACATCCAGCAGGCAAAGCCCAATTACAGGAAGTATATTCTTCAATTTAAAATTCAAAAAGTATTTAATTTAAAGTACAGATTAAACCAATAAATATATACCTAATAGTAAATAAACTAAATTACAGAGGTAGCTAGAATATTAGTTTTCAATTTGGAAGTAAGCTGGAAATATTGTTTCTGTTTTTTTCTTAAGAAGAAATAATAGGTATATCAACCTTAGCAGTAGGTACTATTATGATTTCTACATATAGTGTTTAATGGGCAATTAAAATGATGATAAAAATTGGGTATTTCTAGATACCTATCTAGGGACATTAAAATAAAAAATTTCCAGGAGTACCTACAGGAGAGTCAATCAAATTGTGTACAATCTTAAACAAAAATAGTAAACCCATAATCTCGCGCCGCTTACGAAGTGAGAAAGAATCGAATTCATCTAATAAATGTTGAAATTGGTAATTTCGTTCAGGATAAAAATTGTGTATTTTGAGGAATAAATATTTTTTAAATTTCTTTTGAACAAATTCAATGGCATCAATATATTTTGCATTATGAGGGTTCCAGACAATACTGCAATATTTTAACTTACTTCTGACAAGTGAGAACTAAAGAGTCCACATTGCATCCGTTGATGTAAATTCCCTGAAACTAGGTATAACAAACCTCAACACTTTTACAGCCTGTTTCTTAATATTTTCAATATGGTTGCTGAACGTTAATTTCGTATCAAAAGTTACACCTAGAAAGTCAGTAGTTTCAAATACACTAGTTAACGGAGTGGAATTGATAGAATAATCGTAGGTAATTACATTAATTTTTCGGTGATAGGTACGTCATTATTTTACACTTGCCAATATTTAAAGATAACGCATTTTTCTCACACCAGTTGTTTAGAGTTATCAAATCGTCAAATCGTTAACAATAAGGTTGTACATGTCTTATACGGGTATTAAGAGACATTGAATACAATCCTTAACAATTATAGGAGGAACAATATCGGGACCAGTAGGAGTTACTTATTTTATTACTTATTTATTACTTATTTTTCAATTTTTTACTAGCGTTTACAATTTGCTCATTGAATATATGATCAATGTTTAAATAGCTACTTATATTTATATCTTTTGTATAATCATTTATTGATACATCTGGTCCATCAGGAGGTAAGTATACCACTTTGAAAATATTTAGCAACGCAATTGCCAATCATATGCAGTGATGTCAAAGATTTATTACTATATTGTAACATATTCCCGGGTATTCGTGACGGTTTCTGTTAGAGTTCACTAATGACCAGAATTGTTTGGAGTTACGTTTTATTTCAGTTTCGGTTTTTTTTTTATGTAATTTTTATATGCGTTGTTCATATTGTATATGATTTCATGTCTGAGATTCTTTACTCGTTGAAGATAAAAATTAAGTTTATATTTTTTGGACATTTTACGATAATGTTTCTTAGCTTTAATCTTGTTAATTGTACACTATACTTTTATTATACCAAACAGATTTTTTAAATTATTTACAATTTTGTAACGGAACACATTCAATATGAATGTTTCGTAGAATACTGTTAAAATGCTCACACGCCTCATTTACATCATCATATATGAAGTTATATAATGCCAGTCCACTTCATTTAACTTTGTGTACAGTTTAATAAAATCCGCTTTTATGAAATAAATCCTGATGGGTGCTTCTGATATAAAGTTGCTAGTTTCCTCAAGTTTTATATCAAATTCTATTAGAAGCACTGATGTTCATCGATGGGTACTAGTGGTTCTTCTTCGCAAAATACTCGTACATTGCCTGCCTCTATTATTATTAGAACATGATACCAAATCTAACCAACGTTTGTTAACGTTCATTACAGAATTAATGTGAGCAAGATCACAATAGTTTAAAAAATTATAAAATCTTATAAAAATATTTGTAGGAAAGTTTTTGTCACTGCATTCCGTTACGTTAAAATCTCCGAGAAAATAATATGGTTAAAGTTCAAAATTTGTTCCAAGGATTCAAAGAAATTAGCATACTCCTCCAGTAAGGTATTTGGAGAAGTGTATATTACGATTATAAATACTAGTAGCTGATTTTGGTAGATAATGCAAAGACCATTTAATGATAACTATTAAGACGCGAGCATTGATTCATAAAATGCCAGTTTGCGTTCAAATAATGCGAGTCGTTATAGCCATTAATGTAAGTTACATACACTATATTTTCTACAATCAGTCATAATAAAACATACAAAAATTAACACTTTTATTTCTGAAATTTATTAACTATATTATACATTACAATTTAGGAAATATTATGGAAACTTATAAATAGAACAAAGAAATGTCAGAAAATCAAGATTTAACAAATAAGAGTTATTATTTTTATTTATTGTTACATTATGGTACCATCCAAAATTATTAAAATGTATCTGTAGCACTACTGGTACTTTTGTTACAATATTGGAGGTCGACATTATTGATGTTGATGGAGTAATTTTTATTAAATTGTTGGTTTCGCTGTAGGTATTCAATCGAATTCAAAATTTTAACATTGACTTTATTTTGAGTCGATCCGTTAAGGTAGTTTTCGGCCACTGATGTGGTTTTCCATTCACCGTGGCGTTTCAATGAGGTTATAGCATCAATCAAAATTGCAGCGGAAATGCGGCGGTGGTAGTGTCCTGTATACAACTTAAAATCTTGAATTTCCAATTCTGTTTATTCCTACGTTTTGTACGGAGCTTTCCGTTTATGTAGTTGGTAAAAAAGGATGAACACAATTTTTTGGATGAATATTAATTCTTGCATATTTCATAATACTTCCCTGTAACTGAATTTTCGGGTAGTTTTTGTATCTTTAATTGTGACTAAAAGAGTTGGTTCAAAATCATTTACATCTCTTAATTTTTGACTTGTGCAGTGCAGCATTCCTTCTACAAGCATCCATAATACCAGAGATGCATACCAGCTACAAAACAAAAAATACAGTTTTTTATGTACTTACAATGAAAAGTAGGATTTGCTTACATTTCATCGACTGTTTAGACTGTTACCTTAAATATATGATTAGAGAAAAGAAGAGATTAATACTAAATACAATCAAATATCAGTTTTTCTTCAGACGTCAGTAAAAATCATATTTCTTAACTCATTTCATGACATTAAAGTTTGATTTTTCAAACGGCGTGCGCTGCGACGACCTTACAAACCCGAGGGCCTCTGATGGTCGTAGACAAAATATGATATTCGACTCGTATTTAATAGCCATTATAGCACTCAGGCGACTTGCGCTATTTGCCTGAGTCTCGTGACTCAAACGTCACCCTGCGTCAATCATGTCAATTTACTATTTTCTCATGCTGTGAGCCGCAAAAAAGTGAAATTGGTGGTGAAAACGCGACGGCGACGTCTGAAAAACATCACGAATTAATTATTCGGGGTTAAAGCCGCTTATGACTCGTCTGTAATTGCCTACACAAAACTCGTCACAAAAGTAGCACTTTTACTCCTAGTAAAACTGTATACTATTTTATGGAGGAGATAGATTTATACATGTTATAGATTTTTCAGGCTCTATGATCTTCTCTGATGTTGGAGTTTGGACCAATTAATAATACGCTTGCAAAAACTGCCCTCAAATTGTTTCTTTAAAATTACTGTTTAATATTTGTTACAGTCACAACTAATACTTATAAGGAGGGTCATAATTACCTTTTTATTGGATTTGAGAAATTTGGACAAATTTGGATTTCAATAAAGTGCTCTCGCTGTCACATAAAATAAAAATTAGGGGTTACACATACTTAGGGCTTTTTTCAAAAAGTTCAAATAATACATCGGTGGTGGTCCAAGCAAGTGGTGGAAAATGGCAAAGTCGCCCTCTTAACAAATGAATAAATCAGCTAAAAGTGTTTCATATATGCTGCTCTTCAAATAGAGCTACGTCCTCAACATGTCCACAAGGTAGAAGGTGCCTCTTTTACTCAAAGTAAGCAAGCATAACTTTTTATTTATGTGATTTACTTTCTTCGTTTCACATTTTCAAATTTTCACTCGTTACAGAAAATCATTCATTTCGTAACTGGTTACATAAATAGCTATTCTGTATGGTGATATATTTTCATACATTCTAATATTCTTAATTTTTGAGAAGAATCTACAACATAAATAATCTCATGTACGGTAATCTCTGATCTACGTTACGTAGGAATATATCCGTTGTAAACAGTCTGAAGGTCATCTGAATTTTATTACAAAAATTATAGATTATACCTATGTATAATTGAATTCTCATTGATTCGTAGAAGTATAAGTCAACAAAAAGTAAAGAATTACTAAAGCGTACTATACTGAGGTAGGTATATTTTTAGCACAAATTTGAAGGTCTTGTCGATGGTCCACCTTACAGAATTGCAAAATGTATTTTCGTAGAAACGATAATAATGGGCACCTGGTCTGCGACAATATTTTTATAGTATTACCCTCGAAAATATAAATGCTTCAGGTAAAAATTTAAAAAAAGAGAAGGTCAGGTCGCTTGACAATAAAGTACAGTTATTTTTTAGCATGTTTTATTACATACTTGATTTATTCCAATTCTAGGCTTATTGTAACGACTTGGCTCTATGACAGCTAGGTACCATAAAAAATGGTAAATGGTATAAACTCGAAGACACCCTTGAATTTTTATGAAATGTACGTTAAATTATGCCACGAACATGTCTAGGTACGTATGAAACGTAATAGAGATGTGTTATAAGTTATAAGAATAGGTTACATACATTTTAATTAATGAGTTATGCAAAAACGAGTACCTAACGATGTAATTTAATTTATACCTAGCTGATGTAAATATATAATAAAAGTACGTTCGGGATACAGAAAAATAGAATCACCCTAAAACCGCGCTGTTCAACACAGCGTGTGTTTCTGTTTGTATAAACATTAAGAATGGTTGGTTGTTGTCTAATTAGAGGGCGTGATGTAAATATGTATAGGTATCTAAGTGGTGACTTAAAATTAGATCGTTTCTTAAATTCATGGCTTTCGCTTTCGCATAACTTTCGGTGCATGCAAGCGAGCTGATAGATAGCTAGGCTACCTAGATTGGGCTGAAGAAGGGGTAATATTTCGTAGGCCTATCTACACTGTTATCATTATTATAATAAGGAAAATATTGTTTTTGCTCAAGAAAGTAAAATGACAATAAAGCGGAATAGTCATAGTCAATAGCGGAATAGGAATAGTCAATAGCGGAACAGTGTCTCATATACACTGATATAAAATGTATTACAAATTAAAAATAGATATTTGACTCAAAACAAAGTGGGTATATAAATATAAAACATTTCTGTCTTTCGTTTTCTATGTCTTCTATTTTTCCTCTACTTTTTTCCTCTACTTTTCTATATTCTAGCAGAATATATTCAATAAGAAAAAAATAGATAAGTTTGTGATGAAAACTGCAAAACGTGAAATAGGTAAATCAATACAAATACAACGATGTTGCCACAAATATTGCGGGTTTAACTTAACACAATGAATTTATAATTTATTATGTAAGAAACTGTTAGTAAATAAGTTCATCCAAAACCTTATAGTACCTCTCAAGTTTTCATTTTTTCTTATTATTTTAATGATAGAGATTCATTCTTATTAAAACATATTTTTATCTAAATATTACAATCCTCTATAATAACTGCCATCCGACAATATCGCAAAATTTAAAGACCATGTCAGACCCCTTCCATTTTGAACCATAGGATCAGCAACAACATACGTTTTTTATACAAACATTGCCTTCAAAAATTTGTAATATTTTTATTTTAATAATGTTCAATTAATTTTTGAAAAGTCTCTAAAGTCAACTAGAATATCAACAAAATATCAACAAAAGTCAACTAAAATATCAAGAGATTTATTTATACAACTTATTACACATTAGACACTCTATCACGCCTACAGACGCTCTTAAACTTGGTCCCCATAAGACAACAATACATTGATTTTTAAAATAGGAATGCCCGCCAATTTGAGATCCTAACCTAACTAATGTGGTCAATTAATGAGTGTAGTGATCTGTCTTCCTTAGTGTAGTTATAGCGCCCAATAGAAAACTCACTGTCAGTATATATTTTTGTGTGTATCTATCTGCAGAGTAAAATAATTAGTTTTATTTATAGATATTACTCCTGTTGATTGAAATGTACTGTCACGATTTTTGCTAATTCCCATAGAATTTTTAGTGGATCTTCGTGGGGTGTAGGTAATTCTATCACTTTATCTCGGTGCTAATTAACAAGTTCGTGCGCATGTTTTGCTCTCATGTGAAATCGCCGTGTTAGAGGCCGGGAAATTGAATGAAATCGGCAATCAAGATTCCCTTGTGTAACATCTCAATAACGTGCATGTATGGCTTAAAGACAGTGCACCCAAGACATGCTGGCCTTCTTGTTAGCACTCCTGGTGCATTGGATGATAAAGAAAGTTGCTGTTTTATGTGCTTCTGCGGTATTTTTAAGATTGCGAACGATCCGGTGGTAGTCGATCGCCTCAAATGATAAAGATTTTACGCATCCACTTCTTGAGATTCTCTATTTAACATTTTAGAGCTTGCTTACAAGCGTACAAAATAATTAACGGGCAAAAGTTTACTTCGCATCTCGTCAACAGGTTCTAAACTAACTCAATTGACGTTCTCGAACTTGCTCGAATATTTTAATAGTTTCATGACATGGCCACCTTAGTTTCCGTAACTTGATGGAATACGTAAATTGATCTGTATCATGCTAATGCAAGCTTGTTCCCTCATTAGAGATAAATGTAAATTATGTAGGGGACGCAACCTTTCGTATGTCCGCAGCTTTCCTTTGACGTAACGATCCGTCGCTTGTGTAACGTTTTTCTTATACAATGAAGAATAATTTGTTTTCACTACACTACCAATATATTTACATCAAGTAAAGAAAGAGGATGTACCGTATGTCAATATAATTGTAATTGTAATTCTGTGAGATTTTAAAATTATTTGCATTAGATAACACGTCCGTTACAAAATATTAAATATGCGGAGATGCCGTTTTTTTTGTTTTTGCCAGTGTGGTTTATATTAATAAAAAGCGAGGGTGAAAAGCGAGATGAATATCTGGGAATAAAGCAATTTAATTTTAAATAACAAGTGTAAATGACATCCCTCTAATTATGGTTTATCTTTTCATGCTCCCTTCTAGTTAATCTTCATATACTCACACCAACTAAAAATTCATGAAAGTTGACTTATCATATTTTCTTTTTCAGTTGTTAATTGTGCACATTTACATGTTTTGAATTATTATCTTCTATATAGAATAATTAATGTTTATGACCATATTTAGAGTTATGTGGCCAATTTTACAATAGTAAATAATTTTGCTTTATTGACATTTTTTAACACGCATATCATTATATTTTATGATTTTGTTACTTTTTTAAATGTGTGAATTTGTGAATGACAATAATATAATGAGAAAAGGCGATAACGATATTGACGATAGAGAAGAACAATAATAAGTAATAATTTACTTTTATTGTGACAACAATGAACTTAAGAGCACTAGCGACACGTCAAAAAAAACAAGACAAATGAAGATGTCCAAGCAACTTTGCAGAAGCCGATTTGCAATTATTGCATTGAGAATCACAATGACATCATCATTATTTTAATTAATCATATCTTCCGTATTATTATTAATAGGCATTGGTATTGGTACTGGTATAGGTATTAATATTAGTAGATATTGGCATGACTTAAAAGAGGAATTATTAAGAAGAGAGTTAGTTAATTCTATTATAACGCTAATTCTACAAAAATGTATCTAATTAACAACCTTTTTTTCATAAAATACCAACTGTTTTATAACTAGCAGTCCAACCTATGCCAAATCAAGTGAATGTTTCAAACAAAACGCATTTTCGGTCAATTGCCTTTTTGCGACTGACGATGGCGACCTTAGAAATCGGTCTAATTTAGAGGTTAGGGAGGTCATTCGACGCAGAATTTAATGCTCTTCAACTTTGAATATAGTAATATTTTCCGTATGATGCGTCGATCGAAATTTCACTCTTTTACGTTTTTCGACCTGAGCCGGTAATGCTATGAGGCAGCCAACTTCAGATTAGTTTTCAGCACCCCAAAAAACATATAATTCCGTTGAGAAATCTTCTACCGGACTGGAATCCGGGTATTACTGGAATCGGCGCGATATTAGAAATAAGCAAAAACTTATCTTAAGACCTGTTACATTAAAGTAAAAATTTTCATAATATTACCATGGAACGTAGAAATCCAGTGAATGAACAATGATAATCATTTGTTCATTTACTGGCTTGATTTACTAGATTTATCATACAATTATTAATAGTGGTACAAATTGTTATCTTTGTGGCAAATTATTCACATCGGAAAATCCACCAAATAAGCATGTTAGCAAACGTTGAAGAGGATAACGAGAAGGGGATCCATGTTATCTCGAATATTTTAATGAAGACCAACCAAAATGATGCAAAATCTGATTTCAAAAAGGCATTTACGCTACCGCATTTACATTCTCGTACGCTAATGCCATACCTACACTATTACTTCAAATAAATGGATAGAGTTTCATAATGAGAAACAGAGAAAAAACAAGAAAAAGAGGATAAAAGAAGACAGAAGAAATACAGAAAGAAGAAAGAAACAAAATTAAAATAAGAAGAAGAAAACAGTACCCGAAGGACAAAAAAAGGAATAAAAGAAGAGTTTTCAGCTGAATGAAAGTAAAGAGTCACTAGACTCATTAGACCAAACTGAGGATATGATTGAAAAGAGAAAAAAAGGCACAAAGTGGAAGAATGAAAAAAATGAGAATGAGCAAATACCAAAAAGAACCTAAAAAACAAATGGAACAACGCAGAAGAACAAATGAACAAGTAGTGTACCTATACAAGTTTACCTATAAGTATAAGAAGAGAATGAAAATTAGAAGTTTCCAGACGAAAATATCACAATCATTGTATGAAACTACTACTGTTATTATATTATTGTTGTTTAGTTTATGAGTTCATTACGGTTTTAAAATCATTGAGAATTTAGTTACGTATATGCGTGCATCCAATTATAATTAATATTTGCATTTTAACGTGAGGGTATTTTTATCACGGAATAAATGGGTTATGAGCATTGAACTTTGTACGAAGTATAGAGGCTCAATGGTTATGAGTTATGGAGTGGATGTCACAGGTCGCATGCGGTAGTGTTGCCAGTGGTCAGTGCATTGTGTTTATCAGATTGTGTTAAATGTTTTATGAATGCATTGTTTCGCAGAGTTTTTATGTCTATACTCTTATAACACCTTTACTTTATTAAGCGTGTAGCAAATTAATAATATATCGCCATTCTTCGTCCATTCTACGTGACGTGCAACTCAACAATTATGCATGTGTCCAGTTAATGTTTCACCATGAGCAGCATAACTCATTTCTTTGACAGATACCTTAATGTATCAAATCACGGGGTAATTGATTTATAGATGGCCGGTAGTCATGAGCAATTGATTTGCATTAACATTGTGTAAACTTGCTGGAAATAATATTTTAATACGTTGCGTGGCCAGCCAATATTCTCGATCTAAACCACTTCTTCATTTTGCGGAAGACGTTGATTAATCGATCGAGAGATAAAAATAGCTCTACATTTAACTCAAGTATTTTATTTCGTGTTGGCACATATCAGATACCGACGTTATTTTATAAATTACCCAAAGCGGTAACTTATTATAGTCATACATTATCGGATTAGCGTAGGTAAATCATTCCCAAAATATTGAAATAGCAATTATTTTTCATAGAATCAGTCAGGTCCTCCGTAAGGTAGAGGCCTGAATAATAAAAAATATGACTACAATGACATCATACGATCAGTCTGGTGATTTCACACTATTTTACACTATTCTAAAAATCATTCCCTACGTATTTCTCGATATGGTAGGATAGAGATATGCAAAATATGTAAGTTAGATAGAGCAAGTAAGATTGGACGTGAATCAACGGATCCCGCATACAACAGAGTAGTTAGTTAAGGCGTCGTCCGCTGCTTGTAGTGGTTGTTGATTATACTCGTAAAACGTTGTTCGTTTTTCGCAGTTTTTCTTAGTAAAAAGCTCTATATCAAAGTTGTAATAATAATTTAATGTGTAATACTCGTCAAATATATTTAGTTCTTGGTGAAAATTCGTAAAATAGACATCGGAAGGTGGTTTGTTTTTGTTATGTGGCGCGAGTTGTTATATATCAAATGGCCAATGCAAGTTTTTCTCTGTAAATTTTAAATGTCCTGTGTAAATTTTAAAAGCATATTTCTTGTGTTATAAAAAACGCGTTAGTTAAAAATATACTTCATTACTTAAGGTAGGTGTCATTTACAATAAAATGCCATAAAGATATTGGTTATTTTCTAGAAAAAAGTGCAAACAAAATAATACCCAGGTGTTTTAAAAACTTAAATCTTAATTTTTTCCATTATGGCTTCTAAATGTTGCGTACTTAAGTGCTCAAGCAATTATGATAATACCAATAGGAGATTCATGAGGAGAGTCGTGTATTATAAAAATAGATAGAATTACTAAGGATGGTGGTTCTATCTTGGAGGTTCCTAGAGAGAAACCAAAACTTCTATTCCTTCCACCCAGACGAAAGGCGACATGAGTTAGCAAATCGGGACGAGACTATTTTTCAGGAATGGGTTCGCAGTGATAACGTATTAAATTTCGACAACTTTTTGCTTAAATTTAAGGAGAAAAATTTGTTGTTTTAAAATTAGAAAAGTATGGAGAAGAAATGAATGCAAAATGTGTTTTATGTAACAAAACACTAAAATCAATATCTATTAACCAAAACTATTCTATCATATTCTTTCCAATATATTCCTTAATAATTGTTCAAAAATAATCAACAATGAAATTGACATATTCTTTCCAATATATTCCTTAATAATTGTTCGAAAATAATCAACAATGAAATTGATGGTCAAAATAAGGATAGATCAAACAGAAAAATAATGAAATTTCATAGTTAGATCTTCGTTTTGCAATCGGTTTTAGTGGAGATAGGGCTACCCAGACAGCACACAACACCCAATGGATCTTTCGTCCATTTTATGTCCATTTGTCCATGAATCTTAAATGTACGTACATTGGACGTAACGATTGGTGACATCCAATGGATGCACCTAATAAACCATCCAATGGACGTCCATATTAAGTCTGTTTGACATTCCCTAATCGACAAAGTTGTAATTTTGGACCTCAAAATTAAAAAGATCAGCGTCAATCGTACCTACCTATTTGTTAACACTCGGAGTAGTTTTCACAAACACCAAAACACTTTCACTTCGCTCGACGCGCGATTCGCCAACCAAGTTGGCATCATCCGGATACTATTAAAACTGTTTTAATCGTCTCCTAGATGCGTACTAGATGCGTAGCAAACTAACGCATCATCTAGAAAGTGTAAAGTTTATTTCTGTGTGCTTATGAAGGTTTAAGTTTAAAAAGGTACTTAGTATGTTTTGTTTTGTGATGCTGTGGAGAGTGTGGAGTCTATAAATTAAGTATTACTCTGATAAATAATACGAGTATTGAAACCGATTGCCGGAGTCCAGTGGTTGCGGAGATCAAAGGAAAGACATGGTGGAATATAATGAAATGAAAAGATTTTTTGGACGATTTTGTAGTTTTAGTGGTGGGGCTGTTTAGGGTTAGCCGGGAGTTAGAGGGGGGGGGGGTTAAACTGTGGAAGTGGACGAAAATCATGGGCTTCCATTGTATGTCCATAACTGATATAGTTTATGGAGATGGAGATACATTGGATACAGAATTTTATGACACCTGGACATCCATTGGATGTCCATTGTTTGTAAGCTGGATTAAAAGTGGACGTACATTGGATATATGCGTAAAAATAACTGATAGTCCATTGGACGTACATTGAATGAACTTGTGCTGTCTGGGTAACTGCGGAGCCAACGCGTATATTGGGGTACCTCTATAGTAATAAGTAACAGTTTGTTCAGAAATATATTCTGTTTTACTCATAAAAACCTTTGTATATTGTATATTACGTTATGCCGTGACCAGACCAGTATCGTGACGTCACAAATTCTTGTCCCCGGCCTGTCTTACGAAGGTCTGGAATCAGTCATAAAAAGCTCATTAAAAATTCAAACCCTCAAGAAATGTAGTAGGTCAGGAGGATTTTCAGCCCGTATGTGGCAGATATTGTTGTGTGTTGTTTAAAAAATATTTAATGGTTACATGTTATTTATTATATATTATTATGTTCATATGTTTATATATTATTTACTTTATATCTCTATCTCTGTAAAAACAAAAAAATATAATTAACGTTATTAACAAATTTCGTGTTACCAAGATTTTAAATCAATAACTGACACGTACATTTTTTTTGCATTTCTGTTTGCATGTCACCCATGATAACACGGGTATAAATTGGCTCTTCTAAATATTTCAATTTAATCGGACTTAAACTAAGGAAGATATGGGGTGATAAGTAAAAATTTTTAAAAAATCCATAAAATTTGAGATTTTTCGACCAGTTTTGACCAGTTCTTCAATTCCGAATTGCCTGGTGAACTCCAAAATCGGATCCGCCAGGTCATTACATAAGAATATATTTTTTTGGTGGTTGTTCGCGAGTATATATTATACTCCGTAACCTCCACAGATCTCTCGAGGTCACATACTTTTTTCCTGAGACGGATCCCCATACCAACACTTCCAAGTATTTTCAATACTAAAGAAAACCCTGACGCCTGGTGTACAAATTAATAAAAAAAATTATGCAGCACCAACCACGGAAACTGTGGGCTATACCCCCTGGTTTTATGCCCCCTACCACTGTATCATAACTTTGCCCCCCCGCGTACTACAAACTCTGGCTACGCCCTTGAGTGGATTAATTTATATCGCTTTTATAAATATGCGGTAGGTATACAATACAGCGTCATCAATAGGCAATTAGTATGCGTGTAATATTAAATAATGCATTGATGCATAATTAGCAGTCGATTCGCCGATTTTTCATATTCGGATAATTTCTGATGCGCACTAATTTTCCGTGAAAATTCCTTAGCATACTGCTCGTAAAACGCTTATACTGAGAAGTGTAAATTTAGACTATTGCATCAATCATTATTAATATTTATGAAGTAGTGTCAAATCGATAGTAAACAATACAGACGGTGTTGAGGCACGTATCGTTACAGGCGTAGTTATAGGTACGTGAGAGTGCATCATCTCTAGCACTGCTAAATACAATCGTAATGGATCGAACGAAGATGGAATACCAAGGATGTCTGCAAAAGGAAAAATTAGACGTGATATGAAATTTGCTTGCGGGTGGGTGGCGCTCGATACCTTATGACTCGAATTTCAATTAAATCTTCCGGTGGCATACTTTATTTACACACTTGACCTACGACAATGTACACCTACATCATATTCAAAGCTTCTCAAAATTGGGTGAGGACCTGTTGAATGAGTAGCGGTGAATGTGGTAATTGAATGTGGTTTTGATGCCTTTTTGTTGCAAATTCCCTGCGATACGTGTACGATAAAATCTATCTTATAAGCACCTCCGAGACGGTCAATATTATTGCTTAATATGCATTGATCAATATATTAGAGGTCTCATCAATACGCTTTAATGAAGCTGCAATATAGCCCTATGAATACGGTGACTAGACATTTTTACTTTGACTGTTGGTTGTGCTTGCTTGAAAAGTTCGCGATCTGTTTCTGGAATCTGGAATTTGTCCGGAGTGCGGATCAGAGATCCGTTGCACTTAGGCCCCATTGGGCCCCTTGTGCTTCCTCCGTGAGGGAAATGTCTCCCTAGGCCATCGACCAGCCCAATGTTGTACAAAAGGTGATGATGTTGCCCAGGGGCACATCCCTCAAATTGGCCATAGAAGGCCAACGTTCCCCCAATATGGATTCTCTGGTCGATGACAAGGCGGGACATTCGCAATCCGGTTAGGATTCCTGTAACAAATCGCAGTTTACCCCTGGACATTGCCAGATAGTTCCTCGCCGTCTCTTCGCTGGGATATCTCAAGAGATTTCTGGCCAGTTGACAGCTACTTTTCATCCCATAACGTCTTAAATTTTTTGTGGGTGTTTTCTTTTATTAAATGGAGTTTCACTGCAACTGGTAGTGTACTTGAAGGACCAGGTCCAAGTATACTCAGGCTGGCTGCCTTCTTGGCCAGTTTGTCAGCTTCTATATTGCCTTTGCATTGTGAGTGTCCTTTGACCCAACACAGGCAGATGTTATTCATCTGACATGCTCTCACAAGTGCTTGGTGACATTCCCATGTTGATCCTTTAGTTATTTTCTAATTTTTCAGGGCCAGTAGTGATTATCTACTATCTATGCAGATTCTTATTGTCTTGCCCGTTATTTCTCTGCGAGCAATCTCTTGTGCGGCCATGGTTATACCAGCGAGTTCTGTTTGTACTACACTGGCATTTTTATCCTTAGTCCAGTTGCATCGGAGTCGCAGATTCCTGGAATATGTACCACAGCCTGCTCCATCCTTTTTCTTTGATCCGTCCGTGAAGACATACTTTACACCTTCAACGCTGGCCTCGTCTTCACCAGTAGTATGTATGGTGTAAGGTTTATCAAAGACAAGCCGAGGCGAAATACCATATGCACATGCCTGTAAAAGGGGTATCTTTCTGACAGCCTCAGTCCACAAGCGGCTTCTGGTTTGGCCACAGCTTGCGTTTGGTCGCGATCTGTTTATTTTTTCCATTCTTTTTCTTTTTTTCTATTTTCTATTTTTTTCCTAATTTTTCCAATATCAAGCAATGGTGTCCCATAGAGATTTAGCTTTTCTTACCTTGACTTTGGCTGTATGTGAAATGAAAAAACGAAAAAAGAAATTAGTACTTTATTGATATTAGGACGCAAGGTTTTCTTCCTCAGTTTTTCTACAGTAAAGTCTTAATTAATACATCAACGACTTTTTAATAGCTAAATAGATAATAGATAATAAATAGAAAATAGATAATAGATAAACGTCAATATGAGCATTAAGAGGTAGTGCATTAATTGCATTAATAACCTATCAATACACTTCGATATAAATTTCCTAAACGATTTCAGTACGTATTGATCAATGCATTTTAATCAATAATATTGACCGTCAGGGTGCTATTATAGCAACAAGGACAAAACTGCTAATATTTGTTTTTACTCCGAGTTGACAGACTTTAATAGAGGTGGATGAAAAAATGACTAATGCCTATAAGGCCTTGTCTCATCTCGTCTCGAAATTTGATGATTTTTTTCGAGACGAGACGACACAAAATGGTCTTAAATTAAATTCCTGAAATTAGCGAAATATTTTGTACTGATAAAGGTAATTTGATTTGATACTGAATTTGATACTGAATTTGAATAAAGGTTATTTGACCCTATTTTCAAATTTTTATCATTTCAATTAATTAATTTTCAATCAATAATTAAAAAAATCATTTTTTTTAACTTCGATACGCTGTATCTCGGAAATCAAGCACTTTCCGGCCCAAGATGCTGTTTTATTGTTAATTAATTAAGTCAAAAAACAATTATTTGTTGGGGCACTCACTAATGATGTTCTTTTAATAAAACAAACACACTAAATCTCGTATTTATTATTTTCTCATAAATCTTAAACACATGCCGTTTCTCCATAACCTAACCTTGTCGCCATCTTCTCCGGAAGTCCCCTTCCCTTCCCTTAGCGTCATCTAGTTCCAACTAAACTCCCTAAATGGGTTGTTACCAACCTATATCCGGGCGGGATATTCAAATACAACTACATAATATACTACATATTAAAATTTAAATTCTTTATAATCATTAGTTTGAAGCGTTTTTTCAGTCATTAAATTATTTCCAGATCTCATCTCGCCTTGTCTCGAAGAATTTTGTCTCGAAATTCAAGACAAAATGCTTTCAAGACGATACATAATGGCTTCGAGACGAGACGAGACGTCTCGTGTCTTGTATCTCGCGGCATCTCTAATCCCAGATAGCCCGTTATATAGTTTTATATTATAAGATCCATTGAACCGTTAAAATTCTTAACGGTTCAACGAATCAGAACAATATATTAAGTAGGAATAAATGATGTCTAGGTAGTTTTAATATGCTCCTGATGATGCCAACTTTCTTGGGGAAGGAAACTCGAGAGTGCAGTGCAGTGTTATTAGAAAATTATTGACTCTTGGTTGACGTCGATGATTTCAGACTCTTATTCAGCTACCCTCCAACCATTTGCTGTTTACTAAAAATTATGCGATTGTATTACGAAAACACCATAGTGCAAGTAATTTTAAAAACGCCATGTATATTTTTGCTAGTATATCTTCCATCTATTTCATTTTTATTACATTACCTCGTTTTACAAAAATCTCTTTCCAATGTTTCATAGACTGTATCAACCTCAATACAAACCAACATATACATGAGTGTTTAATGGTGCGACAAATTTCATACAGCAGCGTATTATATGTCAGGATAAATATCCTTAGACATGGTCTCTGAGATACGGCCAGAGCCAACTAAGTGAAGCGGTTCAAGAATAATAGAACTCGGATAAATTTATAAACGCTGATTTATAACCTTATGTATCGTCTTCACTGGAAATCGTTTTATTTTACTTATGTATTTTAAAATCGGAAACTTTTATATTGTTATTTCGCAATTTTTATGTACATATATATACACAGGGAGATATAGCGATCTGATGATTAAGTTTTCACAATTTGATAAACATGTAGAAATATATGAACCCATATAAGTATATCATAATATGTTATTATCGACAATACTTGTACATACAATACAATGTACCATCGTATCATATCATATCCTAACATTATTCTCATTCATAGTTTTGAAGCAAGGGTTTGTTTATTCAGTTATGCAAATATGGATTACCTACCTACATTTATTTGATCCCAACAATGCTAAAAATAATTCTTAAATTCCTCCTTTAAATTGAAAATGGTCTAACATTATTGAAAAATGTTAGATATCTATTATGCTAAACTGTGTTTTTTAAATAAAAGCAATGATATTCCGGACATGAATTGTGTCGAAGTATGAAAGGAATATCTAAAACCACTCTATTATATGGAGTTTAGTTTAGTCAAATATACTTTATCAAAGTGTATATCGTCATTGCATGAATTGACTTTAGTAGGCAGACGCAGAGCCGAGGTCCGTCCATAATTTATCGACGCTTGTGTTATTCTCTGACAAGTTGTATAGCTATATTTTTCACATAAAACTTCCAAATATAAATGGGCCGTATGCGAATAATATATCTGGTGTTTTATATCAGCCAGAGTTGAACTCTTCGAAAAATTTACGGTTTTATTGAACACATTTTATAAACATTAATGGGCTCTATTATATTCAAGTATACGTTATAAAAAGTATATAATTATTCGAAGTTAATATATCAATAATGATTTTATTCTGTTAATATAGGCATAAAAATATTACACAATATCCCGCGATTTTCAAATTTTAAAGAAACAATGATCGTAGCAGATGCCACAGGCAAGGAAGGGATTGATGAATGAGATCTATGATCGTTATATCTTGATGTTGCTAGCTCTGAGAGAACGATTCGTAACGTAACAGCAAGAAATCTCAGGTACAGCTTCATGCTACTCATAATGTCCAAACAAGTAAGGGAAAGAATAGAATTTAAATTTCAGAATTTCAGCACCTGTAAACCCCAATCATCTCTAAGATTATTGGGGGATTGGGCATGACTGCAATTTTCCAGACATGTAAACTGGAATCTTGAAGATTAGGAGTCTTGAAATACGAGTATCTAGTCCGGCCTGCAAATAATGACGATAAATATTAAATAACGACGATCAAAACTAGATTAGACGTGTAGTTTCGAGTGCTGCCCCTTAAAAATATGCGAAAGATTTCTTCTAAACAGAATTCAAAGCAATCCAGAACTACATGACAGTTACTATTAATAACAATTGCATCCCAATCCAAACTGAAGTGAAGTACCTCGGACCATATTTGGATCAGAAACTATCTTGAAAGAAGCATATTAAGACAAAACGATAACAATTAAAGTAAGAAGTACTGCAGTTATCATGGCTTATAAGTCGAAAATCTAAACTTTCCTTAGAACATAAACTGTTACTATACAAATGCATAATTAAACCGATATGGACCGAGTGAATCCAACTGTGGGGATGTACCAAGCTAGCAAACACTAAAATAATCCAAAGATTAGATACCAAGTACTGCGTTCAATAGCGAACGCGCCTTGGTACGTCTCAAATATCATACTTCACACTGACCCTAAAATCCAATTTTCCACAAGATATAAAAAATCATGGGTGTGTGCTTATGACATGACCACACGATAGAAGTGAAAACTTCTAATTTTCTTTAAAATATATACTGTAACCGTCCGCCCGTATTACCACAACCCACAATACACCGCATCCGTTAATACATGCTGACCGTACACGCCCGTGACACAGATGCTTCAGGCAAGTGGCGCTAGATGTGGCCCCACTGTATGTCACTCCAAAATACCTACTCATAGTTAGCAAGTACTGCGACGAACCATCACTTCGGCAGTCGATTCGATTCAATCCAATTCAATTCGATTCGATAGAGAGGAAAACAATTGGACGGTAACCCGAGCAGACGGAACCTCCTGGTATATTGTTTCCTCCCTTAACAGGTATTATTATTTTAAACAAAAATGCTGAAGAATATTAAAAATACTAAAGAAGTTTTCACTTCAAAAATACGCTTTTTATAATATCTATATAATTATATTTATGTTATATAATGGATTAGTTCGGTGAATCAACAAAAGATACTATCGAAATTGTTATATAAAATTACCTTTCTACCTCTTCTGTACCCATAAAGTAATATTAGTTACAAAATCAACAATAATATTTATGAATTATATTGTGGAATTTTCCTCTGATTGGACTTCTTGAGCCGTCGATTTGAAGCCGTAATAGGAAGAAGAGGAGGAATACGTGATTTTGATTTTCTTCGTGGTTTTCTTTATTATTATTGAATTTTTTATTACTGTAATGATACGGCGAAATGTTGAAATCGGGAATTAGAACGTATAGTGAACCTGAAATGAGAAATGTCTGCTATATGAAGAAACTGTCTTTATTTATACTTATATTTATTTATTTATTTACATAAACTAATTTTAGATATTTATCATTCTGTTTCCATTAAATTTGGGCATTATATACTAAAGGACACTAAAGCAAATACGCCACTTTAGTCAGTTTGACATCAGCTGTCAGTTATTTCCAATAAAACCGAACGCTAACTGAAACTCATTTGAAGATTTTGTGACAAATTAAAACTTCCTTACCGCATTTATAGCTCAGTCGGGTTAGTAAAAAAAAGCTTCAGCTTGCAAAAATTTTCGACAACAATTTTATTGCTCTTATGAGGGGTCACTGGTAGTCATTATTCAAAAAGCGACAAAATTCCACTTTTTTCCCACTTAATTCGATAAATATCGATCGCACGATAGAAATTGTCCATTAGAAAGTTGTAGACAATTAAATTTGCAGCAACTTAATGCCTTACCATATTTGTTGAAAAGTTAAAAATGGCCGAGATATTGAGCAAAAACGATTAGTAAGCCCTTAAAGGTCAGAGTAATAAAATTGCTGACAGGAATTTTTACAGAGTCATATGCTAACTCGACTGGGCTATTACAGAATAATTATGTATATATAAGATATATGACAAGACTCAGTATTGATTGTGGAAATTACAAAACAACCCAAATGCTATAAGCTACAACAATTTTCAGCGTTGGCACCCTCTCCTCTTGGCATAATAATTAAAGGCATTGGCAGCAGACGTCAAACAATGAAGCTAAAATGGCGGGAAGATTATTTCTAGTATTCTATACAGGGTGAGTCAGTTTTTTGTAGACAAACTTTAACAGGGGATAGAACGCACGTTTTTAAAAAGAAAAGTGCCTATAAAGATATGGCCGATCTAGCTTCCTAAGGAAGATACAGGGTGTTAAAATTTAATTTTTTTTTACATTAATGTGTAATATTTTCTGAACGGAATGATATATTCACTAAATATTTTACACATATCTTAACCTGCATAGGATCAACATGTTGTATTGTTCCTGTCGAAAATACTATAGTGGATGTTACTTTTTTCGGGTACTTCGACTATTCTGCATAATAGAACTTTTTTTTCGTACGCCACTGACATTATCTGATACATATTTCTAAAATAACGGCCCCTTATTAACAATTTTGATCTCCTGTAATTTTGCTCTAACTATGACAATTTTCAAGATATTGGCCGTTGTTTCTCTGACAGTGTAATGTCGTTATTATAATTTTTTTTTCTCGAATTTTCTTTGTAAACGGCATGTTATACTAATTAAAATCTGGCAAATCACATAAAATAACTTTTTAATCTTAAAAATAATAATTAATAACAGTGAAAATATTCAAGATGAAGCAAAATTGTTTGTAGATAAACTTGTAATACGTCAAACTGTCGTTTCAAAATATGACATAATGCTTACTTGTTTTCCAAGGAGTATAATATTTTGTTGCAATTATTACGTACAGTTACAAATACGCTAGTTTTAAATGGAAATTATTTAGCAAACAACAACAAAAATTGAAACAGAAATTGGTACATGCCCAAGTTTAATAAAACTTAAAGGAAATTTTTAAGACTTTTGGCAACTGCACAATAATCTATTGTATTGTAAGTACATTTGTAATTTAACAGATTTCAACATATAAAAGTATTGTATTTGAGTAAGGCTTGATATAACAACTATTTATTTTGACTACATTGGAAAAAGATAAAGAATAAGAGATTTCGGCTTTTTAGAATCCTTAACACACCATATTTAGGTAGGTTTCGTTGAAGGAATTAAATATTTAGCCGATAATTATTATTGCTAATAAATAAATTACTTAATTTAGTACCACATCAAACACTAAAAATCAAAATAACTAGGTACCGCACAGGAATTTCGAAACAGAAGAAGGGACATTATTTTTGTTAAACTGTATGTAGATAATGAAAATAACAGTTTTTTTTTAAATAGTCTTTGGCGTAGATGTTCTGTTTACGAAAGGGGTGGAGCACCCCTTCCACCCCGCCACTGTGCAAGTTTTTGAACATTCTTACCGCTTGTATTATGCGCCTTAATTAATAGGCATTATCCCCCAAACATGAAAAAATCTAAGCGTTCGTTTATAAGTCATAAAGAAAATTCGAGAAAAAAAATATAATAACGACATTACACTGTCAGAGAAACAACGGCCAATATCTCTAAAACTGTCGTAGTTAGAGCAAAATTACAAGAGATCAAAATTGTTACTAAGGGGCCGTTATTTTAGAAATATGTATCAGATAATGTCAGTGGCGTACGAAAAAAAAGTTCTATTATGCAGAATAGTCGAAGTACCCGAAAAAAGTAACATCCACTATAGTATTTTCGACAGGAACAATACAACATGTTGATCCTATACAGGTTAAGATATGTGTAAAATATTTAGTGAATATATCATTCCGTTCAGAAAATATTACACATTAATGTAAAAAAAAATGAAATTTTAACACCTTGTATCTTCCTTAGGAAGCTAGATCGGCCATATATTTATAGGCACTTTTCTTTTTAAAAACGTGCGTTCTATCCCCTGTTAAAGTTTGTCTACAATAAACTGACTCACCCTGTATAATAATGCCATTAACCGTTAAACATTGATTTATTTATCAGTTTTACTCTGCTGAGTAAACTTCTTTCTTATTTAAAAACTAATTTCCATTTGTGTATTATCTATATTGTCGAATTTATTGTGTACATTATTAATAATATTCGTATAGTTTAAATCATCATCGTAGAGTTCAAATCATTCAGATATAATTAAATAATTTTTTCTACGTTCATGCAAAAAACAAAACTTTATTGAACTATATTAAATGCAAAAACTGGTTCTTTATTGCACTAGTGCAATACAATTTCTATTGCACGCATCTGTCATTCTACTACAGTGTTTTGACATAAAAAGCATGACATGTCACCTACTGTCATGACATAAATGATACCTAAATTAAAATTCTTTTGGATTTTACATGAACGTAGAAAAAATATTATATGCAACTCGTACAAAAAGTGTTTATTGCACTCGACGTGTTGTCCCACTCGGCCTGACGGGCTCGTTGGACAATTTCACGTCGCGTGCAATAAACATTTACTTTTTGCACTTATGACATAAATAACTATTAGACTATTGTCAAGAATAAATTAAAGAAGGTATATTTTCAGTTTATAATATAGTCAAAAGTTTATCGGAAGCTTGAGGCTTGCTTTATATCCCCCCTGTAAATATTTCAATATTTTATGCATGTTGTAAAACTTAAGTTAGTTTTTAATTGGCTTTCTGACTAAATTTTATCAAATTATTGCAGGCCCCGCAGTGGCAATGCCTCAGGCGTCCGGAAACAGGAAGTGTTGTCAATCACCAAGGAATTTCCACTATGTCGGATCAACATAAATCAGAATATACGTACTACAACCAAAACTGGACTCCTCTGTGAACACTGTGTATACTCGTAGTAAATAGTGTAAAGATATTATTTATAATCCAAAGTATTTCAATATTGGTAATCAGATATTTTTGGACCCACATTTTTATTTAGAAATAATTTTGTATAAAGAATTTTGTGCGATTGATTACTTAAAAATATGTAATTGGTTCATTCATGTGCCATAATTCAAAAGTTAAACGATATACGTAAAATATAATCCTAATAGATTTTAGGCATAAATTATATAAATATAATAATTAATTGTATAAGTGACTGAATATTTTGTTTTATATACCTACCTAGAAATGTAAATACATGTTTCCAAATTATTATTATATTTATATTAATGGCAGTGCTCTTGTTTAAGTAACATCAAAATTTGTATAAATAATTTTTAAAATAAGTAAGTGACAAAGGCACTTGATCTGTGCAATATGTAAAATTTATTAATTTTGGTGTTAGTATATAAATATGGCAAGCATTAGTGGCAGTTTCCAAACTGTTAAGATTTTTGCTATTAAATGGATCTCTATTTTTGTTTGTCTATTAAATATAGTAGTATAGTAGCCTCTGTTAGTGTAACTATGTCTACAGCTACTATATGTTTGTCGATGTTGTCCAAATGCAATGAGTGTTAAAATTTTTTTGTTAACGAATAATTGTGCTGGCCACAATAACGTCGCCAGTGATCTTTTATCTATAAATAAAGCCCTTATATTAATTTTTAACTAAATATTATTATTATTTTCGGACTGTAGTCCACCCGTCAGGTCATATAAATAGTCATAAATTTTTTAAATTTTATAGGGCCGTAAATCCGTAAGTATCATAAAATGTATAAATTTTGCACAACGCATGCGCCGCTCGTCGCGCCGCCATATTGCCAAGATGGACGCCAAAAACAGTTCTCTTCCAATAACTACTTTACTTTGCGTTGTAGAGGTATAGATCACTTATTACAAAAATGAAAAGGAGAACTTCGTACAGTAACGGTATTTTTAATATATTTCATTTAAAAATTAATGTGGGCGCAATTAAAACATACCAATAATAAAAAATATGAAGTAGCAATAACAATTTATTGAAGCCCTCTAACTATTTAATTTAACTATTTAAAAAGGAAAATGCTTTTGCCGACGAGGTTGTAGATACAAGGAAAATATTTTTTACTAGCCCCAAAAATGATGGGAATGTGTCTCTGGATCTTTATCAATGTCTTTTGATGAAATAAATTTGATTTACTTCTTTACCAACACCACCAAGCGCAGCTGCAAGCCAACATTCACTGCGAACGTACTACCAAGTTCAAGATCTATAGAAAGTACAACGTATCAAGTCATATTTATCCAAGTTCAACGTTGTTATTAAGAGGATACTCAAGCTGCTTTCCCATCAGTAACAGCTAAAGAACCCTGCACTAAACTATTTTGACTAGATCCAAAAATGAGGAGAATATGTCTCTGGATAAATATCGTTATCATTGTTTTTTGATGTCACTAATAAAAAGTAAATTTAATTTATATTCTTTACCACCACCGGCACCACCAAGCGTAGCTGCAAGCAAACGTTCACTGCCAACATACCACCAAGGTCAAAATCGAATGAAAGTCCACCGTCGCAAGTCCTATTTATTCAAGTTCAACATTGGTATCGACTTTCCAAACAGAATGAGAGGTTACTCAAACTAGTGTCATATCAGTAACAAATAATCAACCCTACACTAAACCCTGCTCTTAAAATAATACCTAATTTTATACCATGCCATTGTAAAACTGGATATGGGAAAGCAGAATTGCAGGTTTGAAATATTCTGTCATGTTCTATGTTTGCGATGAAAAATCTTGTGGGAATATAGGACAAGAGAAACTTATTTGAAGCAACCCATGAAGATGAAGACTTTTTAAATTTATTTATGGCGCGTTTACAATCTACTCTCTATTACATATGAAGTAATAAGTAAATACATTAAAATAAAGATGGGGTAACATGTGTAGAGAAATCATCAATTGACAATCCTCCTATAGATCCTGTAGGGTTCGTTGTTTCATCTAGTCTTCTTCCGACGTTTGGTGGGATACTCTGACTGTAATCATCCATTGACAACCTTACTATAGACCCTGTATGGTTTGTTATTTCATTCTAGTCTTCATATATTTATTTGCTCTCTTAGGTCTAACTTTTGGAGCCTTCTGACGTTTGGTACGTGGGATATTGATTCTACGTGTCTATTATCATGTCCTAGTAATAGATCGGGAACTAGTGACAGGTTTTCAGAGGTAATTTCACCCAGTATGCCTTTTAGAGGATACAATCATATGCATATTCTGATGATAATACATGATATATTTGAGAATTATCCCGGGTTCTTCATATATTAAAGTTAGTTAACATTTTTTGTTTGCAAGTTAAGTGTTTCGATACGATTTTATTCGGGCTGCCATGTGTTCCAAAATAAAATTGAAGTAAAATATTATAGTTCCAAAGTCATAGGCATACCGTTTGCATAAGCACAAATTGTTATCAGGGTTAGGTGTGCTTGCATTTAAAAAAAAATATTTATCCACATTGATAAACGGGCTGCCATTAATATATGGTTGTGCTAGATAACATATGAATATAATATGTAAAGATAATATATGAAGATAATATATAAAGAACCCGGGATGATTCTTTAATTTATCATTTATTATCATCAGAATATGTATATCATAATATCTTCCAAAGGCATACTGGATAAAGGTCTGAAAATCTTTCACTACCTCCCGGTCTATAATCGATGGTGGTGTATAGTCGAAAATGTTTTATTTCTTCTGTGACAAATTGGATTTGAATAGGTCAGTGTGGAGTGTGATGTGTGAGTTGAGACGTACCAAGGCGCGTTGGCTATAGAGCGGAGCACTTGATTCTTTGGATTATTTTAGTGTTTGTTGGCTTGTCACATCCACACAGTTGGATTCCGTAGGTCCATATCGGTTTAATTATGCATTTATATAGTAGAAGTTTATTTTCTATAGAAAGTTTAGATTTTCGACCTAGAAGCCATGGTAACTGCAGTATTTTTAAGTTTAACTGTTGTCGTTTTGTCTTAATAATGCTACTTTCAAATTAGTTTCTGGTCAAAATATAATCCAAGGTACTTAACTTCAGTTTGGACTGGGATTTGATTGTTAGTAATAGTAATTGCTGAACAGGTTGTGTGACTTGGTATAAATGTAATGTGTGCAGATTTTGTCTGTTTGATTTTAATGGGCTATTTGCCGAACCACTCTGGCAGGCTATCTAAGTGTTGCTGGATTTGTTGTTATGTTAGTCTTGGATCACTATTAGTCGCTAGTAGAGCTGTGTCATCCGCAAATGATGCTATTGTGTATTATTTACTGTTGGGCCTAATAGTAATGGGCCTAGCATTCTCCCTTTTGGTACCACTGATTTAATAAGTTGGAAGTTTTAAAAGGCAGTTATATTTGGCATGACACCTTTCAGTGATGTAGGATTTTAGCAGCAGGTGGTAAGAACTTGGGAATTTACTTTTTAATTTTATATAGAAGTCCAGTATACCACACCTTGCCGAATGCCTGAGCTATGTCTAGGAATACTGTTGTTCATATTTTTTTCTTCTAAACTTCTTCTAGACATTAATTTTGTAGACTATGTGACTTCTTGGATAGTAGAATAGTGTTTTCTAAAGCCGAGCTGCTATTCAGGTATAACGTTATGTATTTCTGGATTGTTTTGATTTATGTTTAAAAGAAGTCGTTCCAATATTTTTGAGGGATGGAGCAGTATGTGGTCACATCACTAATTGGTTTTTCATGCTTAAGTATCACCATGGAAAGTACTCGTGATATTAACAAACAATGTCATCCAGATATATGTAAACAAAAAAGTGTGTAATTAAATGTTCCTGGTAAGTAGTAGGCGGGAATACCAGATTTAAAATACCAGATTTAAAAAAAATGCGCCATGGACTTCGCCTCTTGGGTGGTGTGGAAGCAAAGATTCATAATATATTATGCCACCCATATATAATCGTGTAATCGAGTTCAGAAAAAATTCAGGATACGCCACTGACTTGTGAAATTGAACATATGTTTTTCATAATAATTCTCTGCAACACTAAAACACAAAAAAATCGGAAACTAAACCAACAATTTATCTTTCACTCGTCTGCTTACCTAAGTCGTTAATTTAAGAGCAAACATACATAATGCCAGGTGTTTTGAGCCTACTGACTAGAAGATAAACCGATTATTGGACGCCATCTTGAGTATATGGCGGCCCGGGCAGCGCTTGATTTGTGCGAAAAGTGAAAAAAATATGAAATTAGACACGATATATCAAAACTTCCCGGTTAATTCCACCTAAAACCAACCTACGCATGACGGGTAGACTATTAAGGAAAAACAAACAATTATTAGTCATAGAACGACACGCACTTAATGAAATGAACTATTATATAAGAGTCTGATGTATTCATTAATCTCAGGTCTTAATTTTTTTCATTGATAGTGCCACTAGGGTTAATGAGGTATCTACTTAAGAAATCATATTTTCTATTAAACTTTGTCAAAATTCCAAAAAATCGTTGAAATGTGTAGTAACTATTCTCAAATGTTTTAATACACATATATTTATGTAGATATCTATAGCATAGTCAAATTAGGTCTATAATTGATAAACGGTCCAACGGTCTATATATAACATGATTAACGGTCTATATGTCTTATGTTACGCCACTGCGTCTGCGGTAGTAAAAATTTTTATTAGTAACAAGAAAAGTCAGTATATAATCTTACTGTGGTGTGGAAAAACATTAACAATAAGTGTAAATTGTTCTTACTAAATTTAAAAATGTTCATTCATCTTTCCGCCGCTGTAACTTGTTTCATATTAGACGAACAAAAGAAATTAGACAAAAATTTTGTCTCCTTTAACTTTATTCAAGACATTTTCGCATTGGGTCAACGGCTGCGGAGTTTTAAAAAAATATATTATTTGTACCTTTTACCCAACATGAGCGATGTTTTCATCTAAAATGTCGACCGCGTAGACTATAAAGAAACTGGACTATTAGGGACATGGCCATTATAATGTTTATAACCGTATATTGTTAAAATATGTCTCGCATCAATATTTAAGACATATTCATATTTTTTTATTTCCAAAATTAGCAATCTATTGATTAACACAAAAATTTTTTCGCTCTGATAGAATCTGAATTGCCCAGCCACATTGGAGTTTTGCACAAATTTGTAAATATATAATATTATAAGCATTTTTATTTCCTAACGTTATCTAAGTATATAGAGCACCGCTTGTACTAATTTTTAAAATTACTTTTTGTAACATAGTCGTAATGTAAATAAAAAATTAAACCTCCTCTTAAGAATTTATGCAATTGTGCGTATCGTACCTAAAAAAATAGCTTTAGTGATAAAATTTTATAATTTAAGATAACTATAATATTTTTATTTAAGTTGTTTGAAACGAAAGTACAACAAATGTATACGTAAAAAGTACTAAAGTAGTTTAACTAAATACATACAGTAAGAGGAACTTGTACCTTGCAAGCCAGTGTGTTTGGGCTAAAATTAGGCTGCATCATTGTAACGATTATTAAATAATATTGTACATAATGCTGTAAAATTCTCATAGGGTAAGGATAAAATGTATACTGTTTATCTAGAATTATATTGTTTGTTTGTTTTTATATGAAAGTTTTGTTGCTTATTTGTTGCTCAATATCTCATTTTTCAGTATGTAATATACGCGCCCCTTATCTTCTCTGTCGTCTATGTGTGACTGTAATTTATTTTAATAAAAGTCATGTTCTAAACACTTTGTTTCATTAAAAAAATATCGAAAGCTTAACTAAGACATGTTGACGAGTATTTATTGCAGGAATCGGTCAATGGGTCATTTGAGAAGAAAACCAGCCTTTTTCAGTTTTTTCAGTATATCTGGCAAACCAAGCAAAATGTCGAAATACTTGACTCAAAAAAAATTAATTCATAGTATTGATTAATACTGATAATGTGGTAGTGTTTCGTTGTGACAATAATGAAATTTATTATTACGTCCTGGTTCATATTTTGTCAGATGCTATAAAAATGTTTTAGAAAAAGGTTCGTCTTAAATAAAATATTATGTTTCTGTTTAGATTCCGTTGTTTGAATTATAATTCAGATTTCTGTCAAGTGAAATATTTTTCATCGTCCATCACGATCAACTTGTGACAACGTGCACTAGCCTCAACGCGTGGCAACATCTCGGAATTCGGAATTCTCTCTAACTGAGCCTTTGTGTATTTTTTAGCTTTCCTCATTTTCCGGAAGACACTATTCTTACTATACCTTTTACTTGCTATACCTTTTAATTCGGCAGGCAACGAGGAACTTTTATGTACTTTTTTTTTCTATAAAGCAATGCTTTTATATAATATACCAAAAAACAAAAAAATTATGAAATCGAAATTTTTGGCTTTTTTTTTCTTACAACATTATTACAGCACAATTTTTTTAAATGTGCCATGAAAATTCAATTCTCCAGAAAAAGTTTCATATGAGGTTTATCGAAATGTTGCTACGTTTGCGAGATATATTGAAAAACAACTGGAAAGGGTGCATTTTACCAATACCCTCCAATACCCTCTATCTTCCACCCTCTATTTGAATAGCACACCATGGTTTTTTCTCCTTAAATGACCCATTGACCGATTCGTGCATAAAAAACCCGTCAATGTCTTAGTCTCTAATAGTGTCACGAAATCAGAAAATCAAAGAGATTTAGGTAGATATAAAAGAAATAACTGCGTTCTGTACTAATTAATATGCATTCATGTTAGAAATTTATTTGGGGCAGGGCCGGATTAGCCACAGGGGACAATGGGCAACTGCCCAGGGGCGAAAAAACGATTCAGCAAAAATTATATATATAATGATTAAATTGATAAGGGTGTGAAGGAAGTGAAATATTGGGGAGAAGCTTTGTAGATAATACTAGTTACAACTAAGTTTCTAGTAAAACAGGGACAATTCTGGTAAAACATTGGACAAATTAGTTCAGGAAAGTGAATAATGCAGATACAGGTAAAGGACCTTTGCAAAACCATTTGTGATGAATTTATAGCTTGTAATGCAAATTTGGTCAGACACAAAATATTGGAGTAATTATAAAATCTAAACATTATTCTAAAGTATACATTCGACTGACAACATTTGTGTCATATTTTGTCACCTGTACCAAATGGTTGTTTAAAATTTACCAGCGTTGTTTAAAATTTTGTTAAATTTATGAGTAAAGTTGGACACAAAGCTTCTGATATAGAATAAGCTATTATAAAACTCGATGATCGTCACAAGCAGTATATAAAAGCCTTGCATAAATATTAATTCTCTGAAAAGGTAAAAGTGGGTCTCTATTGGTAGCGCGGTATGAAATTTTATATAGGTAAATTTGATGAAACAAATGGAAAATGGTGAATCTTATAGGAAAGACTCTAATAGGTTACTTAATTATAGTATCAAAACTAATTTTATTATAAAAATCTTGGTATGGATTTACCAATATGCGAAGAAAAAAAATGAAAGCAAAGACAAAAGAAAAAAAACATGTAACAGAGAATATGAAAATTAATGTATACCTACTCCATCTATTATTAGTATTATTATTGATACTATTGATTGCAGAGAGATGAACAGATGAAAAATTCCGTATACAAAATTATAAAAAATCCGATTTATAGGTAGGTATACCTATCAATATGTTGTATGTTTGCATGTTTAAAAATTATATTTTATTAGACCAGTTACTATTATAAATCAAAAATACGTCAATAAAAATCAACAACTTATTTTTATATGGTTCAGGGTGCCAAATCGTCTAAGTCCGGCACTGTTTATACGTACCATTACTTAATGTCGTAGTTTTAACGTACTGTCAAATGGGGTGATGTAAAGTAAAATTTCTAATATTAAGAATATTTTAGTTTTCGATATGAGTAAAATATATTTAATTTAGTTCCATTATTTCTTTAAACAATGCACATTTTTTTGGAAACTGTCGTCCAACAACTTTTTAGTTCTTTTTTTAGTTTTCAAATGTTTTGGACGAAATATTTACATTTTTGATATATCTATTAATGTCTTATATATTAAACATTATAAAAAATAAATAACATTTATAAATAATTTATTTAAACAAAAATTATGTTTAGTAACGTTATGTCACAAAATTAATCACATTCTTATGCAGTTTGGTAAAAGTTATACCGAGCCTATAAAGTGGGAATGTAGGAACATATAATCGGAGATATTCTTAAACATTATTTACCTTTTCTAGGTATCTGTGGTATATCTGTGGATATTTGGGTATAAAAAAATTCTTTGAAGCTAAGTTTCTTCCACAGAACGTTTATTTATGTTCAGCATCCTATTCTGTGTCGATAGTTTCATATAACAATCTTGGAAAAACGGTTTTGAGTAGAAACCTCGATTATTCAGCTTTCATTTTTCTAAAATTTTACGCCATGCGGCTCTAAAAAGCTTCCATATAAATTCGACATCCATATAAATTATTATATATATCCATATTATATAATTAATAATATTTTGTGGGGCCATTTTAAAGAAGTTGTAAGTTATATTAACTTTAGATAATAATAAGCGGGTTACTTCTAAACGATGAGTTTGATTGAGTTGTTTACTATAATATATTAAATATTAATAATAATATTATAATAATATTATAGTATTTCTGCATAATATTATACCAAAATTAGTTAATCTGTGATTCAAATACATTTGCAGCGTAAAGAACACAAAAGTAATAATATTCTGTGTAATTTTACAAAATAAAGCGTTGGCTTGAGCTTATCGTAGCTGCTATGTAACATGCCTGATCTTTATAAATGATGGAGAAACTGGGAGGCAGAATCGGTTTATATAAACATTAAACAGTAGTTGCGCTGAGTGACAAATAAGTTTGTAGGTGGGACCTTTGCGATGTTTACATACCTAGTTATTCATTTTCATTTCATTTAAAAATGATACGTATACACTGCCTACCATAGTCCATAGTGACTAATGGCTTAATTAACCACTTGAAGCATTCGTTTTTGAAAATATAATTGTAATTAGCAATTAAATAAATGTATAAAATAACAGTTACGACCACACAATAATTTGGAGTGAGTAATCCAAAATACACATTGTCCGTATTGTCCAATGGCAAGTAGGTATTGTTATTTTGAAAAAAAATATTTAATATATTATTTATATAATTTAATATATTATTTAATATATTGTATAATATATATGGTGTAATTTACATTGAGAATTATGCACTGCTCATAGAAAATGGTAGTAATATTATTAATTTATAAATCGTTACGTGTTGCTAAGAAAATTTGCATTTAGGTATTCTCTAGCATCTAGGTCATATATGGGCCACCCCCGACCCCCGGGACGGATCCGGCCCTCCACTAGCTTTAATAATCCAGCCCGCGAGAGATTCAGAGAATTCAAGTAACGATATCAATTCAAATTGATAAATAATATTATTAAGCGTATGCAGTGGAACGCTACAGGTCGAGTCAGAAATAGTCGTTAGAAAGAGACAAACAGATAAACATTCGGGAAGCCGCTCGTGCACTTGAAGCACTTTCGTACTATCGAGAGTATTCTAGGTGCTTATTGGGGAATATATAAACCGCTCAGCGCACGTGTCATCTCATTACTTCTTAACAACCGATAAAGTTCGCATCGCATGTTTGCGTACGGTCAATAGTATATATATATATATATATATATATATATATATATATATATATATATATATATATATATATATATATATATATATATATATATATATATATATATATATATATATATATATATATATACATATATATATATATATATATATATATATATATATATATATATATATATATATATATATATATATATATATATATATATATATATATATATATATACAGGGTGAGTCAGTTTTTTGTAGACAAACTTTAACAGGGGATAGAACTCACGTTTTTAAAAAGAAAAGTGCCTATAAATATATGGCCGATCTAGCTTCCTAAGGAAGATACAAGGTGTTAAAGTTTCATTTTTTTTTACATTAATGTGTAATATTTTCTGAACGGAATGATATATTCACTAAATATTTTACACATATCTTAACCTGCATAGGATCAACATGTTGTATTGTTCCTGTCGAAAATACTATAGTGGATGTTACTTTTTTCGGGTACTTCGGATATTCTGCATAATGGAACTTTTTTTTCGTACGCCACTGACATTATCTGATACATATTTCTAAAATAACGGCCCCTTAGTAACAATTTTGATCTCTTGTAATTTTGCTCTAACTACGACAGTTTTAGAGATATTGGCCGTTGTTTCTCTGATAGTGTAATGTCGTTATTATATTTTCTTTCTCGAATTTTCTTTATGACTTATAAACGAACGCTTAGATTTTTTCATGTTTGGGGGATAATGCCTATTAATTAAGGCGGATAAAACAAGCGGTAAGAATGTTCAAAAACTTGCACAGTGGCGGGGTGGAAGGGGTGCTCCACCCCTTTCGTAAACAGAACATCTACGCCAAAGACTATTTAAAAAAAAACTGTTATTTTCATTATCTACATACAGTTTAACAAAAATAATGTCCCTTCTTCTGTTTCGAAATTCCTGTGCGTTTCCTAGTTATTTTGATTTTTAGTGTTTGATGTGGTACTAAATTAAGTAATTTATTTATTAGCAATAATAATTATCGGCTAAATATTTAATTCTTTCAACGAAACCTACCTAAATATGGTTTGTTAAGGATTCTAAAAACCGAAATCTCTTTATCTCTTTCCAAGTAATTACAATTACAAAAAAAAACATTAGATGAACATTGATGTTAATGTTTATGGAGATATAAACATTTTTGAATTTATAGCAATATTTAATTAACAATAATAATTGTGGAATAAATAACAATTGTTAGCAATAATGATTTATAAATAACAATTACAAGAATTAATAACAATAACACTAGTACCTACATACATAAAATTAGATACTTTGTTCAAAATGTAAACCGTTCTTCTCAATACACATTTCACTGCGACGTATCATAGAACGTCTTAAGTTAACTAAATGATGCACCCTTATTTCATTGCAAGCATCTCTAATGCGATTTTGAAGTTCCTCAAGTGTATTAACCGGAGTGGTATACATTAACCGGAGTGGTATTTCCTTAATGAATCCCCACACAAAAAAGTCAAGTGGTGTTAAATCGGGGGATCTGGGAGGCCACGCCACTGGACCTCCACGACCTATCCACCTCCCTGGATAGTTATTGTTTAGCCAATTTCTTACATTTCTGCCATAATGGGCCGGGCACCCATCAAGTTGAATCCAAGACTGTCTTCTTAAATTCAAAGGAATGACTTCCCATATATTACCATGGTGTTCTTCTAAAAATTGTAGGAAATTTTCTGAATTTACACGTTGTGGCAAGAAATAAGGTCCAAACACGTGGTTGCCGTAAATTCCAATCCAGACATTTGTACTAAATTCATGTTGAAAACTTCGTGGTCGAATGGCATGTGGGTTTTCATGTGCCCATACATGCAGATTGTGAAAATTTACTATACCACGACGAGTAAAACAAGATTCATCAGTCCACAGTATATTGGATAAGAAATCCCTATTATTTTGAATGGAGTTAAGAACCCACCTACAATAAGTAAGTCTTCGTTCAGCGTCACCTTGACATAAACCTTGAACAGGTTGAAAATGATATGGGCGTCTGTGATCCCGTTTTAAAACCCGGGAAATTTTACTTTGGGAAATACCAAGAGCAATAGCAGCACGTCGAGTACTTGTCGTTGGGTTCCTATTAAATTCCCGCAATATACGGTCTCTATCTCGTCCACGGTTGTTCTGTCGGCCCCCGGGTACATTTTTCAAACCCTGGTTAACAAATCGACGGTGGATACCCACAAAAACGGAATGATGAGGTTGTCGTCTATTTTGAAATCTTCTTCGATACTCCCTAGCTGCGTATCTTGAATTCCCATTTGCGAACCCATAAATAAAATGAATGTCGGCTTGTTCGCTATTTGTAAATGTAAACGGCATGTTACACTAATTAAAATCTGGCAAATCACATAAAATAACTTTTTAATCTCAAAAATAATAATTAATAACAGTGAAAATATTCAAGATGAAGCAAAATTGTTTGTAGATAAACTTGTAATACGTCAAACTGTCGTTTCAAAATATGACATAATGCTTACTTGTTTTCCAAGGACTATAATATTTTGTTGCAATTATTACCTACAGTTACAAATACGCTAGTTTTAAATGGAAATTATTTAGCAAACAACAACAAAAATTGAAACAGAAATTGGTACATGCACAAGTTTAATAAAACTTAAAGGAAATTTTTAAGACTTTTGGCAACTGCACAATAATCTATTGTATTGTAAGTACATTTGTAATTTAATAGATTTCAACATTTAAAAGTATTGTATTTGAGTAAGGCTTGATATAACAAATATTTATTTTGACCACATTGGAAAAAGATAAAGAATAAGAGATTTCGGCTTTTTAGAATCCTTAACACACCATATTTAGGTAGGTTTCGTTGAAAGAATTAAATATTTAGCCGATAATTATTATTGCTAATAAATAAATTACTTAATTTAGTACCACATCAAACACTAAAAATCAAAATAACTAGGAACCGCACAGGAATATCGAAACAGAAGAAGGGACATTATTTTTGTTAAACTGTATGTAAGTTAAAAAAAAGTTCTATTATGCAGAATAGTCGAAGTACCCGAAAAAAGTAACATCCACTATAGTATTTTCGACAGGAACAATACAACATGTTGATCCTATGCAGGTTAAGATATGTGTAAAATATTTAGTGAATATATCATTCCGTTCAGAAAATATTACACATTAATGTAAAAAAAAATTAAATTTTAACACCCTGTATCTTCCTTAGGAAGCTAGATCGGCCATATCTTTATAGGCACTTTTCTTTTTAAAAACGTGCGTTCTATCCCCTGTTAAAGTTTGTCTACAAAAAACTGACTCACCCTGTATATATATATATACACATATATATATATATATATATATATATATATATATATATATATATATATATATATATATATATATATATATATATATATATATATATATATATATATATATATATATATATATATATATATACATATATATATATATATATATATATATATATATATATATATATATATATATATATATATATACATATATATATATATACATATATATATATATATATATATATATATATATATATATATATATATATATATATATATATATATATATATATATATATATATATATATATATATATATATATATATATATATATATATATATATATATATATATATATATATATATATATATATATATATATATATATATATATATATATATATATATATATATATATATATATATATATATATATATATATATATATATATATATATATATATATATATATATATATATATATATATATATATATATATATATATATATATATATATATATATATATATATATATATATATATATATATATATATATATATATATATATATATATATATATATATATATATATAATATATATATAATATATATATATATATATATATATATATATATATATATATATATATATATATATATATATATATATATATATATATATTATATATATATATATATATATATATATATATATATATATATATATATATATATATATATATATATATATATATATATATATATATATATATATATATATATATATATATATATATATATATATAATATTAATATATTACGGATTAACAATGACTGTGATGATTTTGTCTCCTTCGCTTTTAATTATTAAGGATGCAAGTTCAGTTGTTTTAACGCATCATGAATGTAACTTAAGATGTTCGGAAGCCATTCTAATTGATATGTTCACATTGTTCAGTGTTACAATCAGATAGGAATATAATAAGAAATGTGTCTCTAATTGTTTATTGCAAGATTTGCAAGCATTAAGACGCAGTGAATTATTTGAGGGTGAAATTATTACCCACTAGTAAAGGATACTTTTATTTACAAAAGTAATTCCGCAAAGTTCCGTTTACGTGGCAAACCATGCGATATATTGTACTTCTCCGATGTATTTATAGAAAATAAAAAGAGAGGGAGAGCGTCTGTGTGAGGCCACTTAAATTGGAACGGAGCGTACTTCATTGGTATGCATTGAGGATTTATACAGGCATGAAGCCAAAAACATTCATCAAGGTGGATTTAACTGAAACTCTGATTCATTGCAGCTCTAATATATGTTCGGCTTCAGCATGCACCTCGCTGAAAATTATTATTTACTGAAGCTGATTGCTTTTCCTGGCTACTTCGCAAATACCGGAAACTTTAATTTATTATTTTTAATGTTTTGTCTTGTATTTGGTTGTTTTATATTGTTTAGACAACGAATCTAAGAATATCAATTAAAATGATAAATTGTTCCATTATATCCTAGTAATGTTGATGCTCGACATATGTGACTACACGGTAAAAATGCACATTAAATAAATGAGAATAGATATATTATCTCCATTTATAGTACGTCTAGACATATCATGTAGACGTAAAAACATATCGATGAAGAAACACTTGTATTTATTGAGCGAATCAAACACATGAAACATTACTTGTCTTACTTGCTAATGTGTAGGTATTCCTTTTAACTGCACATTTTTTATAGCAATTTTTGAACTCCAACGTGCCATTAATTATTCGAGGTGCACGGTATACTTCCGTATTTATGACACCCGTACTTCTGCAATTGGTCTCAGGAGAATATATTGACCACTGAGGGTTACGATCTTCTTACCATCTAATCAACGTCTTGCATGCTTCGTATGTATGGCATCGGCAGTTGGCTTATCGGAAAATCTACCCTTAAGGATCTACAGATTTTTTTAAATTTAAATCGATCGGTCAGGTTAATGAGTAGTATTCACATGAGTAACAAATATTTTAAATAATTTTTTTTTTACTAGGTACTGATAGTGTACTCCATTTTGGTGTAAACAGTAATACAATGTATTTCCAAATTCCTATAACATTTTGGAAATCTTTCTCGGGGAAGAGATCTGCATTATCTAATAATACGTTGCCGAAGATATTCCATTGAAGCAGGCTGGGTTTTAAACAAAACAAAATTTAAATGGCTCCAAAGAAAACATCGAGAGGGGTTAGATCGGGAGATCGGGGACGGTGGTCGAGCGGTTAGCGCGCCAGCTCTCGGCTCGATCACCTAGCAGCAATGTGTTGGTTCTATTCCTCGCACTAACCCGAAATAAATTTTCAATAATTTATTCCCAACATCTAATGAGGTTTTCCACGTTTCCTTCATTCCTGCAGTGAATGATGATTAGAATTTACCAACCTAAGTTGATTCTGGTCGCACATGCCGCCCGCGAAATAATAATCTGCTACCCCCTCACCCGCACAAGTCTCTGACTTCTCGGATAAACATCGGGGTTAGAATAAGGGTAGAGATGAGATGAGAATGAGTTAGAGTAGAGATATTGTTATTATTATTATTATCTTGGCAGCTTATATTCATCTTATATTCTTCCAGTTTCTCAGATTTTCCAGTTCCTCAATAATAAGAGGATGAATGGTGAGCATTTCCAGCATTTCTAGCATTTCCAGATAGGTGTCGCCATTAATAAATGATGGTCCAATAACATAAAACATTTATTTTTTCAGGATACTATATGTGGTCCTTGCATGAACATATATATGTGGGTTTTCGTGGCTCCAGTACCTACATCTGTGTTTTTCACTAACCCGTGAAAAAATTGCATTCATCGCTAAAGCGCTAAAATTTTTTAACAAACTACTGCATAATACCCGTAGAGATTCTGTCATTTCTTCATAGAATTCGATTCTTCGGTCCTCAAGTAATTCCTGGAGAATCTGTATTTTATATGGGTAAAATAATGCAATCAACAGCAAAGAACTTTACAATTGGCTTCATGAGAGTTCCTTATTTTTCATTTTGCACTCCTAATTTAAAAAAATTTTTGCTTTTTTTTTAACAATACATATTTTTTAAACAATATTGAATATCTCAGTATTCTAAGAATTAAATTCTGTACAAATTTGATATATGAATTTATTTTTTATAGAGATGCAAAATGCACGTGCAAATCGAAAAAAACACAAAATTCGCGGACACCTCTCATAATTAATTAATGGGTAAAAATATGATATCTTCATCTACTCCGAGGGAGACATTTAACTGCGTCAAAAGTTATAACCCGACAATTTTTTTATTTTTTTAAATATTTATCGTCGAATTTTACTATTTATATTTTGTTAATGGTCAGTTTATCTGTGCAAGGTTAAATGTCGACTGCCACTCAACTAACAATTGAAGCCTGATGTGATTAACATTCATGCCAAATCAGGTTTCGTTTGTGTAGTGTCACATTTGTAGTGTTCTAGATATTGGCATTAAAACTTTTCGAATTGGCACCCTGAAAAAACAATTAATTCAAATATTACGAATAATGTTATGAAGTTATTCCTTGTCCAAAAATAACTGAAGATCCCTTTAAGTTGTCTTTTAGACTTAACTTTTTCCAATAGTGAGAAATGCAAAGGCGCATCTTGTTTGGCTTTTTATAACCTTGATGGTTACATATTGTTTGAAAATTTTGGGAAATCTTGGCAATGAATTAAAAGAATTGTGCCAAATTTGGGGTCGAAATATGAAAAATTCACAAGATAGATACGTTTAAATCTGAGTATAGAGAATTTCTTTAACGCACTAATTTTCATGCAGTGAGCCAAATATCGTGAAATTGCACCAATATAATTGCTTAGGCATTTTGCACTTCTGTCATGCACATGTTCCCTTTCTACTTGAATTTGTATGCAATTTTCATCTGTAATAAGTCATGCTTCATAGAAACAAAAATAGTTAAAAGAACTTTTTACTTAAAGGGTTTTATTTTAAACGTCTGAATCTCAGGAAGGTCCAGATTTGTGTCCTAATTATGTGTCCTAAGTTTGAGATAAATGGGTTCATAAATAGGATAGTCCGCCATCTTGATTTTATTAAGTTTCAGTCAAAAATTGTATTTAGTGACCTTAAACATCGCAAAGTTTCAAGTTTGAAACATATCGGTTCATAAATAGGAGAGTCTTATATTAAAAGTTATAAATAGGAGCGTCTGTGACACGCCACGGGGGGATTCTGGTTTCTGGTCGAGGTATAATTATTATGATAAACGGTTCTAGTTAAAAAATAATGTGCCTTCGATAACATTTAAATTTGAAAGTTTTTAGTACATCTGCCACTTCGTAAACTGGGCGGGGGTGATCGTATCAGTCCAACCAGTAATATAAATACGTTAAAACATTCACATGTCATTGGTGGTGGTAATGTGTCCACATAATTAAAGAGGCCACAAAGGAAGTTATGCTTGTGTTTTAACTAATTGTTATTCCTCCTTATAATGAGATAGCTATTAAACGTATTATTCTTTATGAATATTAATTGGCAGACGGTTCAATTTAATTGTCTTTTCTTTTTTAGCAATATGGAAGGTTAAATAAAGTATTTTCAATTTCAAATTATTCCAATACCTTGGATTCCAATATAGAAATATTCAAATACATTTTCTCTTCGATATATTGCAGTGGAACTACATAATATTGGGGCTGTTAAAGCTATACATCACAAGCCGTTCAATTCACATGTCTATGGAAAAGAGAAATGTTCACTTATAATACCACAAGAGCTTCAAAATTATCGGGTATTTCCCGATAGGTTCGTTGCAAACAAATGAAGGAGTCAAGTTTTTCAGGTTAAAAAATCACGAGCGCGAAGCGCGAGTGATTTTTCCTGAAAAACTTGACGACTTTATTTGTTTGCAGGGAACCTTGAGGGAAATGCCAGATAATTTTGAAGCTCGTGTGGTATTCGGGGGATTATTTTTCCGTCCCAAATGTCGGCCAATAGAATTGCACCATGAGATGAAATGAACAGTTAACAAATAAGAATTTCATAATGAATAAAACAACATTTAATTAAGATTCAGGCTAGTGCAATTAAAAATACAATTGTTGTAAACATTGGTGCATGTTTTCTTCAAGTCAGAGTTATCGGTAATGGTCCCAGAAGAGGTAGATGGCATGAGGTTTATGCTGTTGATGGCATTTTCTGCAGTAGGCTCACTCCTTCGCAGTTTCTTGACAATTAATTCGTGGTGTTCCTGGTCGAGTTGGAGATACGGCTTGATGGAGTTACTGTTGGCATGTCCAGTTATTTTGATTATCTGCTGCTCTCCCAGGCCCGATTTCGCTAGATTGGAGACGGCTGTTGCACGACTGGAGTGATTGGTGATTTTTTTGTTACCAAGGTCAAGCCCAGCTTTTTGTGCTGACTCCTTAACCCACTTTGAAATCGTGTTTTGGCCTACTGGGGAATCCTTGTACCACCTAGCGCCTGGAACTTTATTCCAGAATGGATTTTGGGTCAGGAATAGTCTGTCGCTCTTGATATTGGCATCTCTCTTCTCTCTCAATTTCTGGAACAGTCTCACTGGGCACTTGTCAGCGATTTCCCGATTCTCCACCAGCCACTTGCTGTCTGATAATTTTTTATCACCACCTTGTGTGGTCTTGCTGAAAATTGGATTGTATTCAATTCTCCCAGTTGTTTCCCCGTCATTTCGCTGTTCTGCCTTGAAGTGATGTATTGACGCCATGCTGCCCTCACCACCTCTCCAAGCCAATTCCACTGATATTATCATGAATAATTTTTTCTGGAGGCCATCAGGAGTTTCCTCGTCCCAAACAGTGGTCATTGCATCCCAATCTTTTTCCTCCAACGCTGCTGCACTTGCCCTCCGTTTTTCCGGAATAGATTGTAAAGCCTTACGCTTGGCATCACGAGCTCCTCGAGCGGTCTTGAATGCAGCATCCGAAAATGGGTTGATTTTGATGTCGAAATCGTTCAAATACTTTTCTTGAAGTGATTTGGCAGTCTGATTCCACATTGTTTTTATTGTACCTTCCTTATAGTCTTCTCCATCCATTTTCTTCATATTGTAAGCGTAATCTTTCATAATGTTTGCCAATTGCGCTTCACTCGTTTCAGCACTTAATGTGTATTCCCTCTCAGTACAAAAAGTAGTAAATTGGTTCCAAACTGTTTTTTTTGCCTTCTCCGTATTAATGGGAACATTTCCTTTGACTTTTTTATCGATGGTGGACAGAGAACAAACTCCAAATCGACTCATTTTCATGCAAAATCTCCAATTTTCACAATTGAATTCAACCTGTCAGTTTGACGTGTGGTTAATTTGACTGGATTATGTTTTGTTGTTTATATATAGCAACTACCAGAGAAAATAATCAAAAAATTATCAGTATAATACCATGTAGGTTGTACCACGTGACGTCGAATGGTGCAATTCTATTGGTCGATATTTGGGTCGGAAAAATAATCACCTTAATTTTCTGTAGGACAAAACGAACGGTGATTTAAGACCATCAAAGGTCAACTGGCACCAGTCCTAGAACTGATTCCAAGGTGTATATAGCCGGCCATTTATTCTGATATGGATTAATTCTGGAACCGCATGTGTTTTCATCGCACTTGGTCCATTTACAAAGATAATATAAATCTTAATAAGCCAGAATTATCTAATGGATCATTGATGCTATTTACCGGTGATATCTGAATATTAGGTAACATATGGTTATTAGTTCTAAGAGAATACGTAAGATGGACTCATGGATCGTGTCCAGATAGCAAAATAGTTCTGATTTCTCATAGACATTACCGATGTTCCTATTTTTTTTGAAAAATGTTAAGAAACACTTATTAATCAAGTTTGGCCTGTATTTTGGACCTGCATGCATTTAATTTTTCCTATTGTTTTTTTAACAATCGGCTAATTTTATTAACAATTAATACACAAATTGGGAATCTCTGAAAATAATCAACAGAATTAGATCAAAATCTATTATAGGTACCGGGTAAGTCTCTTAAGATTGACACCCCCCTTATCTCACTTATCCTTTGCCGATTTAACTCATTCAAATAAGGAGTGGACGCGGTTTTTGATGAATTTTTATACTCTGAGCACGGATATTAAAAATCTTGTAAGATACAGGCTGGAAAATAATTCATGATTTTTTTAAATGGAACACCCCGTATATTTTTATACCAAAATAATGTCCTTAATTTTCTGAATCCAAAAATGTGTAATTGTTATATAATCACTCCACCTGTTCGTGAGATATTACTAAAAACTTATCACATTACGGGTGTCAATTATAAAACAAAAAACATATCAAGATACCTCTGGAAACAATGCCATTTATTGAGATAATAAATAAATAATATATAGGTGACAATAACAGTAACGAGTAATAACAATAAACAACATAAGCCTAATAAAAACAAATAAAAGTCAATATTAATACAGTAACACAATAGAGTAACACAATTTTATTTATTTACACGTAACGTAATTAAATATTTTCCACGTAACCACCACCATTCTGAATACACATTTGGCATCGCTTTATAAAATTGCTTCTCACCCTTTGAAATATATCACCATTTTGGTTTCCTCAATTCCTCAATTTTTACACGTATGCATTCTTTTAACTCATTCATATTATTAAAAACCCCAGTTTCGGATATATCTTGTTATATCGTACCCCCAGAGAAAAAAATCCATAGGTGTTAAGTCCGGACTTTTAGCGGGCCAATGTATAACACCGTGCCTTCCTATCCAAATAGGATATTTTCTGTTTAGGTATTCGGTGACGTTCCTTGCAGAGTGTGGTGGTGCTCCATCCTGCTGCCAAATAACAGATCTGTTGTCCACTAAATTAATATTATCTAAATAATTTTCAATTGGATGTTGAAGAATATCCACATAACGTTGTGAATTTAAGGGCCCATTTATAAATACAGGACCTACAATAGCATCCTTGTGGATGCCACACCACACGTTTACAGTTTGGTATCCTTGTTTTTTTATTTTTTTTACAATATGTGGATTTTCCGCTGCCCAGTAATGTGCATTTTTTCTGTTAAAAATTCCCGCAGTAGAAAAACTGCTTTCGTCAGTCCAAAAGACATGACTTAGAAACTCATCATCTTACTCTATTCTATCAAGTATGTCTCTGCAGAAGGTTAACCTGTCTTGAAGGTTGGTTTCGTCTAAATATTGAACGGGCAAAATGCTATATGGTTTAAAATTATGGCAATGTAATATTTTTATCACACTTCTTTGTGATATATCCAAATCTATTGCTGCGGCATAGGATGATTTGGATGGATTTTCAGCAAAATATAATAACGCGTTGAGTTCTGTGTCTTCTCCTGTTTTTGTTCTTCTCCTTTCCCTTTTCTTGTCTCTCAGAGATTCGGTATTCCTAAACTTTGCATAAATGTTTTTAAAACTATTTTTGGAAGGAGGTAGCCTTTCTCGAAATAACCTATCATACTCCCTCCGAGCAAGAGACTTATTCTTGTTGCACTGAATATAAATTTCAAGTAACTCTTTTCGCTCTTCCAATGAATATACCATTTTGAAAATAACTTGCTTCTTTACGAACACTACGTATTTTTTACGCTAATATCTAAGAGAGTGAACTACTATCTCACAAAAAACTGGATGACATCTGTCAACAAATAAACAATGCAAATATGCATTGTTTCCAGAGGTATCTTGATGTTCTTATTTTATAATTGACACCCGTAATGTGATAAGTTTTTAGTAATATCTCACGAACAGGTGGAGTGATTATATAACAATTACACATTTTTGGATTCAGAAAATTAAGAACATTATTTTTGTCTAAAAATATACGGGGTGTTCCATTTAAAAAAATCATGTTTTATTTTCCACCCTGTATATTTTACGAGATTTTTATCTAGAAATTCATCAAAAACCGTGTCTACTCCTTTTTTGAATGAGTTAAATCGGCAAAGGATAAGTGAGATAAGGGGGTGTCAATCTTAAGAGACTTACCCTGTACTTGAGAGTTTTCGAGGTCGCTGATCACGATTTTGATGTAAAGATTGGAAAATTCAAAATTTTGTTCACTGAGAATGAGTTTCTAGGTTATGTGATGGACCTGTCTTTAAAAATCCATAAAACATTAATTATTAGGTTGATAAAATAAAACTATAATACATATTCAAATAAAGGAAAAAATATATTTACTATACTACATTTACTACTAAATCATTTTTGATTATAAGTAATATACAACTTTTTACATTAATAATTTAAATCATTTTCTTCGTCAGTTACCCAAATTTTAAATAAATAATGAGAAAACAAATGCAGGTCCGAAATACATGTCAAACTTGATTAATAAGTGTTTCTGAACACTGCAAAAAAATATTCAGGCATCTTGACACTACTAGTATCTTTTTGAATAAATAACATACTCTCAAAATATTGTTTTAAGTACGTGTCACAACTAGTGTATACCATTTATTTATATAGTAAAACTAATAAACTTACTAATATAAATCCAGGTATATTATTTTCTAGTCTCTTATTTTAATTCCGAATTTTAACATTAATAGCATGTGCACAATTTTTGTATACATCCATGTAAAATGGACATTGTTAAAAATTGTTCTTTTTAATTATGCCAGTATCGTCCCGAACAAAGTCATAAATCTTATTTAAATAGGTTAAAATGTAATTTTTTGGCTCATCCAATAAATTCATCTGAGACCACGGTTGCAGGCTTAATATAAGATGCTGTCCCTATACCTACCTACTTGATATTCTACCAACGATTTCGCTCGCCATCATTTCTCTCCTGAAGTTTTCCGCCTGTAAAATTTAGCCCTTATGATATAAGTCTTACTTTATCATACATGCGTTGCATTATTTTAGAATTCGCAAATAGAACGCCACGTCTTTCTTTTAACTGTATTTTATTATAGGTACCTCTTTTTTCAAAGTGAACTAGAATAATGGTTGGTGCTTTAGTTGGTTAAGAGGCGGGAAATAATGGTAGAATGCATCAGTTTTGCATAACACACAATTTATTTATAAAAATCGATTAATAATAATATACATACTAAGAAAAATGGGAAAATAAAATCGTTAAACGTAAAGAATCACAATGTAAAAAATAAATAAACCAGACATACGTATCAGACAAAAACGATGCTGGAGTAAATTACATGCTTAGCAAAACGAAGACAGAGCATCTCATCCTGTGGACAGCCACATGGTAGTTGGTGAAGCCGTATTTTAATATATCAATTAAAAATCACCATAAAAATCAATTGACAATAATAATTATTTCAACATCATATTATGATTTATTCAATATAAATATTATTAAATATTTATATTGAATACTATAATAAATAGAAATATTAAACTATATCTAATTATAAATAAATATGTATTAAAGCATCTCCGAAAGAGGGGGGTGAGGAAAGTGGGGGATGGTATTACACCTCAATAGTGAAAATGAAACGTATTAAACAATTCAAAGACCGTGAAAGTAATATATGTTGTTTAAAATCATAATCCATAGTGAAAATGTAAAAATTATAAATAATAATATCATATGATCGGTTAGCAGTTAACGACAATGTGTAATAAAATACTGGTAACTAGGGAAGTATCCTTGTTTCTGAGAAAGGCGCTTCCTTAACTGCAGATAATGAGGCGTAATAAGTTCCAAAATTAACTCCCTTGTGCAAGGGTGCAAGGGGGCCCTTGTGTGCTCCCTTGGGGATATGTGGGTATATTTACCCAT
>CAXKVY010000701.1:0-39856 GCA_964058915.1 Tetropium fuscum
ATGGGATCGTCAACACACCAAAGCCAAACACCTGGCGAACGAGCTAAATGAAAAATTCACTCCGGATACATTCAAAGCCGTTGAAAGCAACGAGGACTCTGTAAGGGAAGCGGACGTCATAATAACTGCTACATATGCAACATCCCCTATTGTCCAATTTGAATGGGTTAAACTTGGAGCTCACATAAATGGTAAGTTTCCTGCAATTCATTTTGACTGTGGTGGCATACATGTCAGGAAGAAAATTCCACCAATTGTATATGTATGTCGGTGATTGTTTACTTTTAGCATTTACGTATTAAAAACCCTTTTATATGAAATTTGTATGCATTTAATCCGAATACCGAATACTTTACACACATTGCACAATAAGGAACAATATTGTTTTTTTTAAATGGCTTTTCGGCTGTTGGCCATCAACCAGATACAAATGATGTAGAGTCGCAGATAATCGACTTATCTTAGATATCAGATGTAACTATTTTTCTTAGGTGCTTTATTTTATTATATTTAATATGTATTTATTTAAGTATATTTAAATATTTAATATGTATTTTTTGGCCTAATTCTAACCTAGTATCGAAACGGAGATTTATATTTAGAAGATGGACGAAATGATTCACTGGGAGACAAGGAACAATTTAGTAAGGAATATTTAGTTGTTATAGTTTATTGCATTTGGTTGGGAATCCATTGATTGAAGGAACCATTTATAATGGTATAATTTAGTAGAACAACTTTATTGGAAAATTAGTAAGAAATGTTTAAAAATATTAATTATTAGGTATACACACAGAAGAGATGGGTTTTATACCTAATGGTGTCTTAATATTTAAATCACTTATCAAATCTGGTGATTATCATTCAGAAATAAATTCGGAAAAGTATGGTAAAACTAAACTAAATTACGACAAAACTAAACTAAAAAAAAAATATGGTAAACGACTGGAAGAAAATTCCGCTTTGTTCCGGCTAATCTCCGAAACGCCCGGAGATATTTTGACGGGACTTTCACTGCCATATAGCTAATATTATAAGGAGTAATATAGCCTGGCCTTTAATTTTAGAAAAGAATTAGAGATTAGCGCAAAAAGTTAAAATCCATGAACTTGTGAACAAAATCCGATTCAAATAGAGAAGCATACATCCAATTAATAAATAATTACCCATTAACGTAAATCTCCCGAGTATTTTTACTTGCTTCGAATAATAATCTTCGATCCTCGAGTAATAATAAAATAAACTAAAGTAGCAGTGTCCAGTGAAGTGAAGCGGTGTCACGACTTAATATCACAAAGGCTGCCTCTCGCGCGGGCTCAGAACGCGCGAGCGGGCTATTGCTATGTTATTTTCGCGGGTAACAGCTAGTAATAAATATCCTGAAACTTATTTTAAATTTTATGGTGTTTTGTCTTCAGCTGTCGGTGCTGGTGTGACCCATTATAGCGAACTGGACGAAAAATTATACATGAATTCCGATGTATACATCGATAACTGGGCAGGAGCTCGTAAAGAATTGGCCGGACTGGAAGCATTGGGAGTGGAGTTCAAGGGAGAAATAGGAAGCGTTATTACAGGGGACTTATCGAAGGTGCCGTCTAATCGAATTAGCGTCTTTCAGAGCCTAGGTAGGTTATTGATGGTGTCAAATTTGTTAGTCGTTAGGGTGCCGGGTTGTCTCCTGACAAGGCTGCTATCTTTATGTAACAATCAACAGGGATTATGTGATTTTAATACAATGACAAAATGTTCATTGTGTCTTATTTTTCTGATAAAATATGTCTTTTAGTATTAATAGTGGAAAAGCGCATAACTTTATTGACTGAAAATCGTCCTAGTTTTGTGGTTACTTTCACACTTTTATTAAGCAAATCTGCTTTGAAAAATAAATGCCTGATTGGTCAAAACCGCGCTGTCATATGTCAAAATCGACCATTTTATGTGATTGTTACTTTATCATAGCGAATTTTCTATACCTGGAAAATTATTTCGTTCTGATCATGATTAGAAGAATCCGCTTCTATAGGTCTGATAGCACACCAGGAAAAACAGCGCTTCATACTCACTATTATTGAGGAATTTGTACAATATTTTATATGTTACAGGAATGGCTGTAGAGGATTGCGCGATGGCCCGTTTGGTTTACGATATCCAGTTAAGAAAAGCGCAAAATAATGCATAGCATTAATACAACATCGCTACAAAAATATGATTCCAGTTTGTTTTTAAAGGTTGTGGCAATAATTATATAAGTATGTCAATTGTTGTAATTTACCATAAAATAATTTATATATACATTATATTAACATTATTACTTTATTATAACACCATTTTAAACACTATTCTATTACGATTTTAAAAATTAGTATTGACCATGCCTTATTAATTGGGTTTCCACTTGCCGGCATTTTATTTATTTTTTTACAGCTTGTTTTAGACCTAAACAAAAAAAAATAAAAAGTAAGGGTGTCTTCTTTCTCCATTTACTTTCTGCTGCCATTGTTAAAGAACTGCGAAAATACCCCACTGCTAAGTTAATAAGGTGTTACTTAATCATCAGAAGCGATTGTGCACGATATATTGAAAATTCCCTAGATCTAGGGAAAAACTGCACAATCTGGCAACACCGCACCCGACGATGTGGCAACATCGCATCTGGGGGTGCCAAATACAACCCACCATGGGCGAAGTCTCAACCCTCTAGGCCTTTAAATAACCGAGATGCGCCGCTGGCCCTATTTAGAATAGTTGCGGTGCAAGAACATGTTGACTACCCCCTGTAGAACTCTTGAGAAGCCTTTTATACAAACTAGAATGGGATGGAATAAATGAGAATAATCTAGAATGAGATGGAACAGGTGAGAACAATCTAGAATAGAAAGGAATAATTGCCAAGCTTCTAGAACTTTCCAAAACATTGAAAATAGTATATAAGGGCCAGCCGAACGAGATATTAGTCAGTGTAGTTTAAACGCTCTTAGAGACAAGATCAAGTAACAGGTAATTAAAAATGTTCAGTAATGATTTATCATTGTAAACAACTTGTTGTTTGGAAGTTAATAAAGTGTATTTTTCTTCTGGACAGTACTCACTTATTTTACGAACTCAGTGGCGTAACAAAGGTATAAATAAAAGCAGTAATTGTCTGGCTGAAATTTCTCTACCGCTTACTTGCTTAAGGGATACATTCTAAGGGTATCTATAAAATGCTAACAGAATCAGGTTTTCAACAAAATATCCTCATCGACGAAAACCCACGGTTAAAAATCTGATCCGCCGACAGGTTAATAAAAGAACAAAATATTTTGTGACTCCTGGATTGATGAGAGGCCTATTTGTCAGGTAACCAAATATATGCAGGGTGAATTATAGTGTACTCTACAACATTACTGGGCAGCTATTTACCAAGCTCAATTAATTCAAACCGACATCTCTAAGACAGTTAATAAACACTATATTATTTAGCAATAGAGTATGTAATATACAATGAGAGACACATTGTAAACAGACTTTATTACAAAGATAAGAATTACAGTACATTAATAATATATACATTAACACCACGTAAAACAATAGGTAATATGTCAATCTTCGAATAATACATAGGTATAAGTAGATATTTACATCTGTATTATCTAAATCTAAAGTTATACATAGCTAAGTTGGTCCACAGAAAAAGGACAAATGTTTAGATCTACACTACAGTAAAATTCATATATATGTACATTCCAGAAATTGTATTATAAAATAAACAGGATGTTGGACGAAATTATACCTTGAAGTAATCGTAATTGTCCTACACTTGTACTACATGTTGAGATACAATAATTTCTTTTTGTCCGACAGTTATTAATAAATTTTGGGTCCTCGTGAAATCGATGATTTTCACGCGTCGGACTGGAAAGTCGGAAAATGTATTTTGTCGGACAATTCAATAATTGGATTCCATACATTTTTAGTAAATCCTGAAAAATCAGCTATTGATAATTTTTTCAAAGTTGTAATTTTTACATGTTTCTATTGATAGGCACCCATAAGGTTGCAATTTTATTATCGAGCGTTTCATGAATTTTTTCTTGCAATTATATTTTATAAAAGTACAGTATCTATAATTTTTTTATACATACCAAATTGACGACTTTCGAAAAAGGCAGAGGCGATTAGAAACATTTTCCTACAGGAAAAAGATGATAGATTAGCAATTAAGCCACGCAAAATGTTATAAGCGGTTATGTATGTATGTACAACCATTAAAATTATATACCTAATATTATTTATATATTCTAGGTAAAATATATAAATGAAACCGGTTAAATCAGATATTGACACGAAAATTAAGGAGTACAAGTTGGTTATCACGACGCATGTCTGATTTGGGTAACTAAGTTACAGGATATATTCATCAGCAACGATTCTGGAGAAAGGACCACGCGGACTTCCAAATTTTCTGAAAATTTTATATGTAGTCTCTCAACGTCGTGATTAAAAGTTCTCATTGACATAACTCAATCCTATTACCAGTTTTTGAGTTAGGTCGCCAAATTGAGCTTTTTTTGAATTTTTTATAATTTGTTTTCACATATTTGTCTATATTTCCTTTATTAGTACATTTGAATTAAAACTTTTTATTCCGGGTTGTAGGCTTTATGGTGTATTCTTAAAATGTGGCACAAAAATTTGTACTGGGTCTTACACAAAATAGTGGCGGCAAAAAATGTCAATTTAGAGAAAATCGCAAATAACTAAATTCGATCAATTGTGTAGAATAAAAAACCAACGGCTAGATTTTACTTACTATTTAATATGTTATTACCAAAAGCAAACTAAATAATTCCTACTATAGTTTTTGATCAAAAATCCTATACCGGGTGTTCATTTTTTGCCCGTCTCGAGATACTACTTCTCCTGCACCATTCGGATGAAAATATTGTAAAGTGATCAAAAGCAATTCAGTAGATTGATATTATAAAAGGCACTCCGGTTAAATAATGTAGTATGTTATACTTGCGATAGACATTTTAATATACAGCAAGTGGCTTTATTATATGGCGCAGCAAATGAATTAATACAGCAAATAGCGATTGGTCAAAGAGCAAATATAGATGGTTTAGCTGAAAAGCATGTTAATCCTGAAACAAGAATTTTTTTAAACTGTCATCGTTCAATTTTGCGTGAAATGCAGAAGTTGGAAAATAACGATGCCTGTATGAAACTCAATGTTTTAAAACAAACTTCAAGGCTGTCTTATTTGCAATGCAATGAATAATATCTACAGATTATCTTTGAGAGTGGAATCTTTGAATGTAGACTGGATATTTTTATTCGTCAGGATATTATTCCAATCGGCACTAGAAGCTGCTGTCATCTTTTAGATGTAAATGGCTTATTTTTGTCATTTCTGCTTCCTGTCCTGCCATTTATTAATGGGTATGATTTATTATGATTATTAGTATGATTTTATTATTATAAATACCCTGTAAGACCCTGTACAAACGTTTGTGCCACATTTTAAGAAGACACCATAAAGCCTACAACCTAGAATAAAAAGTTTTAATTTAAATTAGTACATTTAAATTAACGTTTGTAAAGGAAATATAGACAAATATGTGTAGAAAAAATATCTTAAATTCAAAAAAAGCCAAGTTTGACGAGCCATAACTCAAAAACTGGTCATAGGATTGAGTTGTGTAGAGATCTTTTAATCAGGACGTCGAGAACTGCATCATAATATATTTTCAGAAAATTTGAATTTCCATTAGAAATGTACGTGGTCCTTTGTCATTATTGTCAGCGTGAAATTCTGATGCTTCTATCCCCAATTAAGGATTAATTCATCGTCGAAGAGCCATTCCTTCCCTTGATAACAAACCCGTATGAAAATGTGAAGCTGATGCCAGTGTCGGTGGCAGCTCGGTAAATAAGACCTCCATCATAGCTCGAGCAACTGCGTAGATACGTTTTACCCGTCTTGATAGCTATCAAGACCTTCTTCGATTGATGTACCTACCATATAACGATTCAGACGTTCAAATTTTTTAGCAGTTTACCCGTACTGTACGGGTCGATTTGGGTGGTATGCAATTTTTTTGCCGAAATAGTAAAAAAGCGTGCAAACGTTAGGTACTTAATTGAAAAAAATATGTTGCTCTGGAAAAGTTATAAAATATATAAAATTGTTTAATTTCCATTCAAATAATGCAACAAATCACACAGCATTTAATTGAAATATCAATTTTTCACTGTTTAAGACAAGAATTCTTCGCTCATAGTGTAATAATCGCAAATTTTCCAAGTCAATAAAAAAATTGTTGCATGAAGAAAATAATGTAAAAAATGTTTGTCGAAAATTTCCTCAAAATTTTTCATTGCAAAGGTCATGATAGCAAAGTTAGTTCTGATTTAAAAGGATATAAGTAAGGATCCTACGAATGAAATCCTTACAAATTCCCTAATATAGAAGGAATACTTAGCTACCTTTGATGTAATTAAATCAACTGCTCACAATATACAAAGTCGCAAACATCCTATTTAATTTAAAATATTACACAGTAGTAATTTCTAATATTTCGTAGGTACCTATCTGAATCTATTTCTATTTTAACCTATCTACCCTGGCTAAGTTTGGCATATATATAATCCTTGATGCGCTTCCTAATGTCAACATTCTTAGTCTTGCATACATAATTTAATTATCATTATCAATTAATCTTAAAGTACCAAGTTTGCGAGCAAAATTTTGCAGCAAAACAAACATTGCTCTTTTTTATTGTAATCTGTAATCTCGATTTTGTCGCAACGTATATTCTTGCACGTCCGTTAGTAATTAAATAAAACGGATGGCAACAAAACCTTTGTAACTATGCCTATCAAAGTGAGTTTAAATTGCGGCATCATTATTCACTGTGAGCTACTGCATGATTGGAATTACTTGGAACGCAATTACCTCGAGCTCATCGTAGAATTGGTGAACAAGAAACGCATTCGATTCCACATGACTTACATAAACGCAGAAGAGATCAATACTTATTGCATTTATTAGTAGACTTAGTGAATAAAAAATATAAATTAGTATTTAAAATTAATAAATTAATAAAAAACAAATAAATATATTCTCGTTTAATTAGAATGTTATCGAAAAAGGACATTACGACGCTCATTAAGGCAATATACAGACTAAATATATTTGGCACAGTTTTAGTTATAATTTAATTTATCACATAGGTATTTTAAAAAGACGTTTTATATCAATATATCGTTTGAACTGCAGTCTAAATTCCTGTTAGATTCAGTAATACTGTTTTTACATTCTCATAAGAGTTTTAACAAGTATTTGTTTAGAACCTTGATTTAAGAAAACTCTTGGGAACACCATTTATTTCTTAGTTTACTAAATTTCTATATAAATATCAATTTAAGCTTATTTATAGGATCTAGGGGTAGTATCTGATTTTGCATCAAAAGCTTTAAGGCTTAAGCAACGTTTTGGAATTTGGGGTTCTTCCCGCTAAAGTAAGACTTTCTAAAACCAAGAAAGTTATCGGCAACCCATCTATTTGATTGATTGCCCAGAACTCGATACTCGGCCAATCGGAATCGGGTATAGAGACTTATTTGTAGCAAATTTCATAGGGAATATTTTTAGTGAATATATTTTTTTTTTGAGATCGACCTTTTTCAAGAAAAGCACTTGAAACCCCAGCGTGCACGTTAGGGGTGGTTTCTGGAGGTGTAGCGACCACTTTTCAGTTTATAACTTTTTTGATTTTAAAAATCTTACGTTGGCGACTATAATCACCAAATGGCAAACCGTTATAATTTTTTTTTTCTATTTAGGTATACTAATATGATGGGCTATGTAGTTATATTTCTGGTACAAATAAGGGCTTTCCAATGTAGATATGATTTTTAAACGATATGGTAACCATGACAATAAAGTTTATACCTGTCATCAGTTGTCAATTATTGTCAGTATACTAAAACAATTTATTATAGCTGCATATGCCCCCCAAGAACGTTTGGTTATTATCAAAAAAAATTTATGAAAATTATTGTGACATATTGTCACTTAACTTGAGTTTAGTAGTTTAGACAACTCCTCTGCAAGGTAGGAAATCTACCCATATACACACGAGTGTAATTAAGACTGTGTCACCGCAGCTAACAGCCATCTGACGGGGTGATCCGCCCACGTCGTCGCACCGCAGCGCTAAGTAGATGTAAAAACCTCATATAACATTAATTCAGCATACATTCGAATAAACAATTTTATTAAGAAATAAGCATGTAAAAGTACTCAGTAAATTACTCACCCTAATATCCAGGTAACTAGTAACAACACGCACAATTTATTCGTCTTTGTTTAATTGTCTATGCAAAATTACCACTTAAAATTACACATAACCACTCAACTGACAGTACTGACACGTTAAGTAGAAATGAGTTCAGTCGTAAGGGCAAAGCAAACTATTTTGTACCCAATAATACCAGATGCCTCTTTGCCGTTATAGGGGTTTTGGTTAGCATCAAGTACCTACATACGAGGCGACAGGTCAAGTTGAAACATATTTAGTTTCATAATATATACATAAATATCTGTCCTTACAAAAAAAATGATAATAATTTATATCAGTTTAAGAAAAAACCAATATTATTTTTAGTCGACAAATGTTTTTATTCTTTGTCCGAGTTTTTTGCTTAAGTAATACTATTTATTATTCTCTTTATTGTTATACAATTGACTATATTAGTTAAGAATATCCGGGCGCAAAATTTGACATGGGTTCCTAAACACACCAGCAAATTTACCTGCCATGCATTTCTTTATGGGAGTATTTACTTCCTTTGTACTTCTTTGCTCGAAAACTAAGCAAGCTAGGCAGAAACGGTTCTTCAACGGTTAAGGGAGTTATTAGCGAAAAAATGGTTTTTTTACCAAAGGGATGTTTTTTGGGTGGGTTCCGCGCCACCCCAGAAGTAATTTTTGTGGTTTTATGATGTATAATCCCTCTACTAACAGTTACTGAAAGAAATATATCAGATAACATGTTGTGCGAGCTTCTGGTGCGCTACTACACTATAACAAAATAAATGGAATTTGAATTCTTCTTGGAGGATAATATATGGTTCCAGCAATATGGTGCCAACTGTGACACTCTTCATGAAACTATTGACGTATTGCAAGAAAAGTTTCACGATATAATTTCAAGGAATGTAACTGTTCACTGTCCTACAAGAAGTGATTTAACTCCTGTAGATTATTTCTTGTGGGGCTATTTCTTGTGGGAATTCTAAGGTCTATGCAAACAGACCACATACACTTGATGCATTAAGATGAAACATTAAACGTGCTGCATTCGCCAGATCAGTCCTTAGATTTATTGAACAAGGTAATCGAAATTGGGTTCGTCGGATTCGCTGGTGTAGGCGAAATCAAGAACAGGATACGGCGCCATGAACGACGTCAACATCCAGTGGGAGAACAACGTCAAGTACCTTGCCGTGACCCTGGATCGAGCCCTGACATGGAAGGACCATATGGATGCCACTACGAAAAAGGCAAAGTTTACCCGAGCCATGCTGTACCCAATGTTAGCTGGCGACAAGAGGCTGAACCTGACTTTCTTACGCTTCCAGCTGACCTACGCATCCACCGGAAGGGGATACGCAGCGAAGACGCATCTCAAGAGGATCTCCAAGCAGTGGAAAACATAGCGCTTCGGACTGCAGTAGGTGCCCCTTGGTATGTGATCAACGAGGTCATCCCAAGGGATTTGAAGTACAAGACGGCCACATAGATGATCGAGTACCACACCAAGAAGCTCTACGCCATCGTAGAGGACCACGGGAATCCGCTGATCCGGCTGGCGCACTACGATCCAAAGGAAGCCGCACCTCACAAGTGGCCAAAGACCCAGATCCTGGACAACGGGTGAGTATAATATAATATCGATCTTATGTTTCAGTACGACTGATGCGAGAAGAAGCAAATGACACCGAAGAAAAGAACAGGACCAAAGAAAACGGTTATATCTGAAATACAATATTTATTTTAATTCATTTTAAAATCCTATCGTACTTATTGGAAAACCCTTTATAAATTTATTTTATATTTATAAAGTATTTTTAAGTTGTTATTTCTCAGAAACTGAAATTAGTTGTCATAAGTAAGATATAGGAATCAAATTATCTTCTATCAAAGTAGTATAGGTATTATAAACTATCAAAGTAGTATAAGTATGTAATATACCGGGAGTAACCATTTGTAAAACCAGTATGTGTGAATAATAATAATATATATGTATTGCAAATATGTGCAGAACTATAAAATTTGCAATATTTAACGTATTTTGAAGATTATTTTTCATTGGCCATTGGTGGAATTTAAGGGAACTTGTATTTTAGTAGTATGTTGAATCCAAGCCACTTGTATTACGTATAATATTTTGCACGTATATTAACAGTTAATAGTCTATATAGAATTGGTACATTTTCCCTTGCATCAGATGAAGTAGGTTTGGATTTTTTGCGTTAATGACAAATCCGAGTTTTCCACCTCGAAAACCCTCTGGATCATTGGTAAAAACTTTAAAAACCGTTGAATTTTTGTCAATTTTTACCACCAAGGACCTTTGTTACGTCAAATGTCACTATGTAGGTATACACTTTTTAAGTAGACTAAATTTTCAACAAAATGAAAAGAATTCAATTAGCGTAGGAGAATTAATGAAAAAAACTGAAAAAAATCCGAAAATTTAATGGGATTTCAAATATTTAACAATCATCCGGAGGGCTTCAGAGGTGGAAAAATTGGTTTTGTTATTCCCACTTCATCACATACAACATATAAAAAAATCAGAACTACCTCATTTGACGCAAGGCTGCACCACTTGTTTGGTACTATTTCAATGCAATATAAGAACAATCCAGAATACTGACATTTCTTACTGTCGAATGTCTAATTTATTGTTACGACGTTTCACTTTCGAACCACTTTCTACTCGAAATTTGATCAACTTTGTACCATAAGGTCCGAGACACCAGGTATTTTGAGCGGTTAAATGCAGACGGCACATTGTAGTTAATATTAGTTGCCTTAAATTTACCTTTAAATTTTTATTTGCCTTTAATTATATTATAACCCTATAGTCATATTACAAGTCTAAGACATGAAAGAGAATCTGTAAATTTAATATTCACTGCATCACTAATAGTTACATATGCAGCTAAAAAAATATTGGAAATTATTATAAGTTTTATATATTTGAATTTATTAAAAATACTATTGAATATATTTGACATATTTTTACTGAGGTCATATATTTTTCTTATGTACCTATGTTTATTTTTTTTTGAAGTTACGCAGTTTAAAATGGTGACATAAACATAAATCATCATGCTTATTGGTTAGGAAACTTTTATCTGCGATACTGATGGCAACTAATACTGCTCCAAGTCCCTTGAAAATAAAAATCCTCTTAGCCTACCGTCTACATTTTATAACTATACCGGCACCACAGCTCATGCTGTTATATAATACTCCCTGCGTTCTATGCATTTCTCTCTCATGATATAGCAAAGTGCTATTGTTATCAATACAGCGATGGCAATACCCATCCCTATGCTGACCCATATTATTTCTTCGTTGATTCCCTGATACGAACGGCCTGAAACAAACAAAAGGAATTATATATAGCAACATGTTTTCATAACGTAAATCATTTTATTTTTTATGTGAATTGGTTACTGGGATCGGTAAATGCGTTGGTCAACATTGGCGAGACGCTAAGATGAAAAAACTGTTATTTATTGATTGCCCCGACTTTATTCTTTACGATGTAATATTTTTATGTCGCCGAGAAGCTATAGAAGTAGATTGAAACTAATTATATTGCGATTGAAAACTGCAGATGATATAAATATAAAAATATATAAGTATAAATGATCAATGAAATAAATCGTATACTGTTCTGAAGATCCTCAATAAAGGTGAAAGAACTTGTACAACTTCTAAGTGGTTCATTTCCGTATGTATGTCCAGATATAGCACTGGTAAGTGTGTCTTCCTTCTTATTCGTCTATTTGCTTATTTCTCTATGTAATGAAATGCTACAAACCCAAGATTACTTTTCACAAAATAAATATGAATAGCAAAGAATTTTATATATATTTATCTTCTTATTTCTTTGCTATATTTATTTATTTTTAGAGGGTTTATCTCGGGATGGTAGCAATAAAACGTCTGATAATATTACTTAAGAGTATTTTATTTATGACATATTTGACATAGGCAAAAATTACAGTTTTAATTAATTTTTAAGGTTACTAGACTGTTCGATTAGTATCATAGGGAAGAGCAGTCAAGAAACCCTACGAACTTAGGCTATTTTATATTTCATTATTACTTTAATTTGAGTTATGTTAATATTATGTAGGTGTATATTATTTATAGTAGGTAAGTACGTATGTATGTATGTATATAAGGTTATATATAGAGATAATGTTTTTTGTTAATTTATTTAATATTTTTTTATTAACCAATTGTAGATTGTAGAAAGATGTTCTTTATCTTTATTTCTAACAGTCTGTAAAGAAATATTTACATTTCCAGTTGCTACGAATTCCATTCGAAGTGCTGGAGCAGTACAGTGCCGAGTCCTTAGGGCTGTAACTCGTAAAAATCGGTCCTTCATAGCTGTAGTAACTCTTCTACGTCCTTGTCAATTCCTCTAGAGTACTGTCCAGTTTCCCTGTATCGCCTTATAACTCTTGAAATGGTACTTTGTTGAGTACCAATCACATTGGCCACGTACCTTGGACTTCGCCCATCTTCAATCAAGGAAATTTCCTCTTATGGGCTCTTCATCAGCTAAATGCCGTGTTAAACGTTGTCAACCATTCATTTGGTGAAGTAATTTACAAAAAAAATCAATAAAAGCGTGTAAATCGATCTCAACAATAATTGCATAGAAACAAACTGACAGTTTGCAAAACTGATGATACTATCTTATTTTTTGTGCAATGCCTGCTACTCACTTTTTTCAATATTAAGTTTATATTGAACCAACAGAAACATGCTGTGCTAAAAACTACGTATCTCCTTTAATAACAGAGATAATTAAGTGAATCAAAAAAGAAAATGTTACTGAAAGATGAGGCTTTAGTCAGCTATGAATTGTAATTTGCAGTTGTTGCAGATGAACTCCACAGGACAATTTGTCGGAACAAAACGCAAGATCATTGTAACACCCGGTATTTGATAAATAAACCATTTTTTTTAAAGAAATCAGTAGAAAATGATTATGGAAGAGTCAACCTATCATCCAAAAAAAAAATCATCCATTTCGGAAAAACGACTCTAAATATAAACACCATCAAACTTATGCAACATTTTCGATGATGTGATAATTTTTGTGAGTGTGTATTTCTTTGATATCAATATTAAATGTAGCCTCATCAACACGTTACTTTTGGATCGTGGAATTAAAGTTTTTTTATTGCTGACGTTGTCACTGAAATTTGGTTCTTTAGTAAATTTTCTAATTGGTGATCGTCATTATTTAATGAATGCAGTTGCTGTAATAATCACCAAGTGAAACATCTAGATTGCGAGTTATATCTTTAAATACAGATCCTATTCCTTAAGAATTCCTATCCTTGTACACCATGTACATGTACTTGAGCTATGTACACTTCGTCAAATTTAGTTTCTGCAGTTTTTGATTTTGAAATGTAGAGCGAGATACCATTTTAATCAATCGAACACAAAAACCGGATCAATTAACACCGAATAATAACACCTGTTATGAGAATACTGATCAAGCCGATCGATAAAAATTCAAGTTTATTAATGTAAATTTGAAGCATCATTCATTTATTTAATGCGGCTGGATGCCTATTGTGCCCAATAAGCCGAGTTGGAAAGCAGCTGTTCCCGGTTCTAATAAAATTCGTTCTCAATTTCTCTCTTCACCAAAGCGACAGGACGCGCTTCAATCTAAATTAGATGGAATGAAAAATTTAAGAGGGCAGCCCTCATTCATTCACAACAGTAATAATATGTATTCGCGAGTATATTTTTATTTATTTATAGTAACAGTTAGTTTATTTAAAGTAACGACGATAAAAAGGTGCTCCAATTTAATTCTCTAAATCAAATTGACTTGCTTTAATATGAATAATATATTTATAAACTTTACAAAATTGTAAATGAACCTATAAATGACATTTTCTTCATTTTAGAATTTTTCCTAATAATTAGTGGCTTATTATTTCATTATTACTACCAAATGCATCAACATTTAATAATTTTTGTTTGTAAATACGGTAAATGTATAGCGAAGTATGCCATAATCTGTCAAAAGAAGACAAAATGACTTATTATTATCATTAAAGTTGCTCTGACAGTTTTAAAATTAATGCAAAAATATTAAGAATCACAATAAAAATTTTTAATAAATAAATTTAAATTACAAATTTATTGATTTTATAATTTTTTTAAAATTTTGAATAAGGTATATTTATAAATTTATATATAAAATTCTACAGTATACATAACTCCATCTACCTATGTACTTGTTAATAACTGTGGATCATATCCCGGCCTCAAACTTTGAAGTTTGTATATGTCGTAGATTTCTATATGATGAAAGAAAGAAATATTTGCAGGAAATTGTTTTAAAACTAAATTACTTGGTAAAGTCGATAATATCAATTTATATTAGATTTTTAATACATAACCAAAGATTAAAATGGGCTACACATATAAGATGTGCGTGTTTATTTATAAGTTTTCAAAGATCTTATTTATTTGGAGCTCAATATTGGTAAGTAAACTTTTCTTTGCGTATTATTCATTTATGTATATTTTTCACTATGATTCATGTACTTTTACTTAACTAGCTTTTTTAGGAATTGCTTCGCCTATTATCCCACTGCAATATCGTATCTCGGGGCTAATACAAGTCGTTGTTGCTCTCTGGACCTTCGTCTCTTCGTTGCACACGTACCAAGTCTTCGCAAACGTGCTTGTAAGTAGATATTTCCTTTTTACCTATTTTAATTTACCTTTTAACGATGAAAAACTGGAGAACCAAAATTTACATGCTGCTTCCTTTAACGAATTGGTTGCTTATTAATAAATTGTTTTTTTATCGGTTGTTTTAGTTCCTGTAAACCAAGATATGCATACCTGTTTCCTTTTGGTCTGTTCACTAGATTTTATTCACGTATGAAGTTTTTTTATTTATGCACTTTCACTTTGTTTTTAAAATATCTGTATCACATATTAATCATTATAAATACTTGCGATAGCAAGATGAATAAAAACACCTTGAGTTAAAGGGCTGCGTATCTCCTTTAATAATAGAGATAATAACGTGAATAAATAAACAAAATGTTGAGAAAGGATGGGGCTACAATTTGGTTTCAATTGCGATGTATTAGAGTTACTAGTATACCCCACAGGGTGTTACAAATTTACGAATAAGAACACACCATTTTTATTACGGCCGGAGTAAACCGAAAATTAACGTTTTATGAAAAATACGAAATATAGGGACTCCAGGTCATGAAAAAGTACACAAAATTTCGGTACCTATATTTATAATGGTGCGTTAATTTTGAACAGGGGTTTATATGTGTTTTTTTTTAGGGGGGGCTGTATGTATATATAACACATTGATGAAATAAAAGGAATTATAATATCACTATTAAAAATACCGATATTCTATGTAAATTTCGAAGCAAACCTATTAACCAATTTAGGTAACATAATTAGAGTTGCGTTAGACAAACAAAACGACACGTACATTTCCGGGTCTACCACAATATATCTATTATCTTATACTCACCGTTGTAGTTGTTTGATATTATCCCACTAACTTTCCCAGCTACCCTCCCGCCCACAGGCATGTTGAAGAGACGTGCGCTGTATAGTCCTCTGGGTCACCCTATAATTTTCTGAATGCTGCCGTGTATTCTGGAAAAGAACAGGAGATGTAAATAACGAGCGTATGAAATGGGCAGTCCTCCACATACGACGTGAGCTGAACTCGAAATTACACCGCCCAGAGATACAAACTACTTATAGCCTGAGCGATCTATGTCGAAAAGTACAATAAAGTGACATACAAGATTTTTTTTCGCTTAGTATCTTCAGGAGAACTTCCTCTACAAGGATTGGAATGTCCGAAGACTTGAAACAAAAAATTGATGTAGTGGTTTATTTTTAAAGGGCCCCGCAGAAAATACACGAAAAGACGGTTTCGGGAAAATTTCCTAAAATTTTTGTGGATTGTAGATCTAGCCCTACTAATTGCCCAATAGCAAAAGCCACCTTTCAGGATTACTTTCGGATTTATGGTCATCCTAAATTTTAGATGTCATGACTTCAGGCAGCGATACAATATTTTCTAAAAAATATTTTATAGGTCTACTCAAGAATAATAAAAAAAATATAATGGGGTATAAACTTTTACCAAATATTGCTTTAATACCTACAGAAGCTACATTGTGTACAAGAAAATATTTTTATTTGTAAAATAGGCAGTAAATATTACTGATGATGCTATTGATATCTTTTATATCGATTTAGTCCCTCAATTCTTGAAGAATAACCATCAACTACAGTATGTTGATCTATGTTGATCAAGTAGGTTGTGTCTAAAGCAATTTAAATCTAGTTGACAGTTATTATTAGTTGTCAGTGCGTAACACGCTAACCTACCTATGTTTGTTGCTGTATTTTAAGTTTATTTGTTGATATTGTTGTCCCAAAGTAACTACCTTATACCAAAGTTACCTTATACCTAAGTTATATATCATTTGTGTCACGGGCGGTAAATTTGTTTGTAACAAACAAATTTTTAACGGTTTTAATAATGGAAATTTAATTTTCTATTCTAACATATTAAGAAAAGTGCTTTTATAGTTGTAGCTCTGCAGTATAATACAGTATTACCTATTACGAATGCGCGCTCCCGCTTTATCATGCTATATCTCGAAAACGGTTGGTCGTACGAAAAAAATGTATATAAAAAATTTCGTAGAGAACACTATTTAACGTAAGTTTTGTTCTTATGACGTCAGATGCACTGGAAGCGAGGTTTTCGCAAGAACCCTATTTTCATGACCTTTAACCTTCGATATCTCAAGACGCACAAGGGTATGCATATGAGATATTTTTGTGCTTCATTATAACATCAAAACGAGGTCTCTGCAAAAATTCAGCTTGTTCGGCCACGTTCCGCAGATGGCCTTTTTTTAACCTTATTTCCCTGGTCTATACAGCAATAAGTTGCCAATGTTATCATTCATTAATTTTTAAATGCATTAGTAAGGAATAGTTAATGAATTATCAATGATTATTGTCATAAGGTGGTAAATTTCAGTAAACATCGGAAAATGGTTCAATTATTTAAGTACGTATAACTTTCTGTGTTGAAACTTTGTTCATGAGAATTATCTTTTCCTCCGAAATTATGTAAAAATAGACAGATATAAGAACCGACAATTTTAATTTAAATGTGAGATTGAGAACAATAAAATGTCAACAAACTATTTCTTAAGATCAACTGTTTATGAATATACTGTCTACTTGCACATATCATAAACTTGGGCACATGAAAAAATAATATGCCACAAATGATGTACTTTTAGTTGGCCTTTCAGTAAATTACAATTAACAGGATGTTGGAAGTCGCTGAATCATTTTAATGACCCATTAATTTTTTTTTCCTGCAAAAAAAGGGCAAGGAGCAGTTAAGTGGAACTGAGTGTAACATTTTGCTTAATACTTTCTTGATAAGAGATCTGACATTTAATTAGGATCGTTAAGATTCCCAATTAAGCGTAACGATGCCTTGTTAGTGGCATTTTTAGAGATTGAACTTTTTATCACAACTTGACAACTTTTTATTACAATTTAATCTATAAAGATGGTTGGAAATAATATTAATTTACTAGAAAACTTAATGACATATTTGATAACATAATTTTATAATTTTTCTGCAATGATTATTGTTTGTCCCGTAAGATCATCATAATATCCACGTTCATGCAGATAGTCTAGGAACTATATTAAATGTACGATACTCTAAAGTGGATATTATCGGAACTATGTATTATAACTTTTCAAAGCCTTAGTGATGACTAATATAAATAAATACATAAGGCGTTTGACGTAACCAATGAGAGTGACAATAAATAAAGTAAAATTAAAACTATATAGAAATCGAATGATATTGCAATATAAGATAGAAAATCGGTTAACAATAATAAGAAAATATGGAAATATGGAATTGTCAAGCAGCACACATTTTCAGTGAATGTAAATATGAATTTTATAAATTGCTCTTGAATTAAGGATCAGCTGAAAACCATAGCTCGATTTGTATTTAAAACGGGTGAATAGAATAAAGTGCGCGACAGAAAACGTGAATAGGACATGTTATTTTAGGGCATGTTTCATGTGAGACTAGGTTTGTAATATATAGGTATTTTTAGAACAACTCTGTAATTAGGAGCTCAACCAGTTGAAGTTGCTCGATGAATAATAAATAATTTGAAAAGTAGAAATCATATTACAGAACTTACATCATCAGAGAACCATTGCATATCAACTGTAAAAGTAATTCCATTTTACTGCTTTTCAGAAGACATTCATTCTGCTGAAAATATCTCTACAAATCCCTGGGATACATTATAAGTCAGCAGCGGCCGAGATGTTCTCGTCCAAAAACCGTTATTTTCGTATAATTTTATGAAACCTATATAGTTTGATTACTAGAGACACATGACTAGAAAACTAAGAGGACGACTTTACAAGATGGCCAAGACGAGATAAAGACAGGAAAATAGAGATTCGGGGTAAACTTGATATAGGTATTTACTTACTTCGTGGAAATTAATTTAGGTAGTAGAAAAATTCGTAACCTTTTATGTACCTAAAAAAGAAAATAAATATATCAATATATATATTTGACACCAGACACCAGTTGTAGGTATATCTGGACAGTGGACATATATACGGAAACGAATCACTTAGAAGTTGTACAAGTTCTTTCACTTTCATTGAGGATCTTCAGAGCGATGTAGAATGTATTAAAACAACTAATTTTCCTAGCTATATGCTAGAAAATATTGAAATATTTATTTATTTATTGACGATTTTAGAGTGATATACGATTTGTTTTATTGATCATTTATACTTCAATTTAAAATATTAATACTTATTAAAATATTAATTGTTTCATTAAATTGAAGGCATATATGCAGTATTTTATTAGAAAACTATTATATATTTTTATATCACACTTCATAACCTGGAGTCGATACCTATACGCATTCTACAGTTCCTTTGTTACGTTTGTTTTGACTCAAGAATAAGTAATACTGGAATCGTTATAACTTGTGATTACATTAAAATTTACTGCTTCACTTATATCCAAAAATGCATTGGCTATGCATATGTATAGGTATAGATGAAACAACCAGCCCTAATAATTGACTACCATACATAGCGCTTTATTTTTCATTATTCATTTTGTCTGTTCTTGAGTGCTCCTCCGAATATTGCAGAGCATTGCCATTGCCAAATTGGAGAAGCGTTTGTTAACGCTGTATTTTAATTAATTTACAACTCTTAAGATCAGTGCACGGGGAGCCAAGTGCTTGTACTCTATGATTCTAAGAGGCATTAAAATATAATTACTTTCGAATATGAAAGAAAGCCAAGCAATAAAAGTGGCGTCTCACTTATGTGAAAAGAAAAAGACGACGTCGCGTCGGGTAGAAAATCAAGTGAACTATGAATATGAATGAGGCATAATAGGATATCATTCTGACCCCTCCAGCTCATTATTAATAGTTTTTTTGAAGGAGCGAAGCAAACTGGTGTCTATAGCTAGCTAGTTTATCGCACAAATTAGGCATGTAACATTATATTGCACAATAAAATGGTCTCAACTTCATCTTCAGGATAAACTATGTTGTAACCACTGGGGTTTTTACCAGATTGACCGATGTTGAAAAGAAAGGGAGCGTCGGGGTTTGCAAAAATATGTATACATACATAAATATATACACACAAGATCTCATAGTCCTGGGTTCGTCGCGTATGCTTTAAAGTTAGAAGGGGAAATCTTAATATTGAAACATGGAGATTTAGCTTACCTCATATGCTCTCATGATGTCGGTGTTAATCCTGTATGGCTAAAACCTCACATCATCACTAAGATTCACGAACTAACTTTGTCGGATAATATTGAATTGCGTTGGTTAAGAGATTAATTCAAATAACTTCAAACCAAGATATATATTTAATATTTAACAGAATAAATTACGCTGACAATAAAACATTTACACTAAACAAACTATAAATTTGGACACAACCAGATGCGTCGCGCAAATAATGAATCTATTCATATGAAAACAAAGCTAACCGCTAGGGTTAAGTAGACCTGATTCTAATAGAACAATTTTGAGTGCCTTTCCGCTTATTAAACTATTTGACTTTAAACCCGAATTTACTGTATGAAAACCTGCCGGAAACTGCATAATTTTGGCTAAGATTCTTGCTCCAGTCCTCGCTGGGCGGGACCAAAATCGATCTTTCATCCCCTTTAAGTAATACCACTTACCGGGGGTGAAATCTCAACCAATCCTACGGGACCTACTTTACCCCTTACATTATCTCAGGAAACTATTCCCGTACGCTAACGACATCTGGTTGCAAAATAGAAACTAAACATTTTACATGACATTTCTGAGATTACTCTTTCTGCATCAATTAGTTAGCTGTTTGGCCATTTTTACCATACCCGAAAACCATAAATTAAGTGACGCTTCTAACGGACGGCTATTATTTATGGTCGAATCTTTTCATGACGCTTTTATGGATCCTGTTAATTTTACAATTTATTTGAGATATTTTACTTTTTGGTAGTTACACATCTGTTTGCGATTACGAAGTTATGCATTTACGAAGCTATGAAATTTTGACAAGACCGTACTTAAAGAAAACACACTATACAAGATGAATTACTCATTTAATGTGGACCTTCTTAGAATTCTCTAAATAATAAACAAAGGACTTCTTGGGTTGCTATTCCCTTTCCGAACAGAATTATGACCTGCACTTTACCATTTTGTTACAATGTCAACATATTTTTATTATTGTTTTGACAGAGACTGTGTAATTCCCATATGTTTTCTCTAGAGTAACATTTCCATATGAAACGTAGAAATAGGAAAGAGCAAAATGTATGTTTTCACTGTCGCGTATGTTAGCCTAAGTGATGTTCAATGTTCATATTTACACTTGTACGTGAACCATAATTTACTAGGGCGCATAAATTTTCTCACATTTCTCAATATTGACAAATTGGGACAATTTTTCTAAAATTAAATTACACCCTCTCTTTCACCTGATCCTTTGTAGCCCGCATTAATCCTCAAAGAATAAATGTACCAATCGATTTGTTATTGATTCTCCCTTTTATTAGCAGGCCCATGCAAATAGCCCTCAATAAATCCTCGCCAGAACCACAACCGGATCAGCATTGAGGGTAAGTGCTCTTGGAAACATTTAAAGAAGGATTCATTAATAAAACCTTCATGTGTACATACCGGGTAAAATATACAGTATTCACTGACATATAGACTAAGTGGAAACGAAAGATAGTAATTATCATGACTTATAAAATATGGAAATCCTCAAACAATTTATGAAAATATATAGGGTGTTAGAGGTTTGATTGACATAATTTTATCAGGCTATATATCCAGGATAGTAGACATTAAAATAAATTGAAATAAGCTTATATAGCATGGGTCCGAAACTCCGACCATTTTCGGGAAAAAAAATAAAAATACTGAAAATATTTTGGTATAACTGGTGGTGCAACCAGATATACACCAACGATGACATTTTGGAAATAAATTTTCTGCGTTATGTATGTGGTTACTGATTGAAAGAATCTTTAGCTATACGTGCTTGAACGTGATGAATGCCTGAAATATTTCCTTTTCTGTAAGGACTTAGATGATACGTCTTGTGATTTTTTAAAAATTTAAAAATGCCCCCTGATATCTTCATAAATTTTATAACTAATATTGACATATCATTTCGAAATGCTTATTGTAACACATTTCAGATACTGTTTATATGCTACATTTTTCGTCTATAATCTTATATTTGTTCACCACATTTATTTAAATATGTTAATTAAAAGTGAAAATGTTAGTAAAAAGTATTCAGTCTATCACGAATACCTGAGGGCAATATTGTTGCTGTTATTAGATGAAGAAATTGAAAATATGAAGATGACAATGTCAATGTAAAGGATAAAACCGACTAATCTTTTCAACGTAGGAATGATGAAGATGCAGGTTACTTTAAACTGTTAATTTACATGTACTCTGAAAATGATAACGAAAAATTTAGGCAGATCTTCAGATTGAATGAAGATCAATTTGATTTAACTTTGTACTAAGTACAAAGTTAAACAAAAACAAAAACTTGCAGGAAATCGCCTCCAATGCTGTGCAACATCCAATTGCTTCACGAGAAAATTAGCAGTTATTTTTGTGGTAAGAATTTTTTGTACAACAGTAATATTACATTTATATAGGTACTATAAATTATGAAACGGTTATTATTAGTGTCGGCATATAGGGAATTACCTGGATCATTGATTGTAGTTGATTGAAAGTTTGACAAATATTGTGCGTGATTACGGTAATACGAGGCATTACCATTGTTATATGTATTAAATGCATTACTCTGTTTATAAAAAAAATTGTAACCGCTTTCTTAATTTTAGGGTTATTTATTGGTTTGACACTAAGTTTAATTTATTATTAAATTATTAAACTTAATTGATATCTTGTATGTATCTATAGGAAAACTAACTGATACATTAAGATGCTTTTTCTCTGCTGTGCAGATGTTTTCTCGAAGTTTCTGTTTAGATAATGAGTGGATTTTTGATGAGTGTCATTTTGTTTATTTGTGACTTTTGTATACGGTAAATTAAAATGTACTTTATAATTTAAACTGAATATAATTCACATACCTACATAAATCCTGTAATTCAATATATCTATAGGCATATAGCCATAGAGATAGTTGTTCGTAAAATATTGTCTCGTAAATGGAATAACTATGTATAGTTACAATATTAATACACGGAAAATTCGAACGAATAAGATAATTATGATCTACTAAATCCTTCAGACTTGCTACCTAGGGATGCCACATATAGGTAGGTGACACTTTCTAAACTTTATATAATGAATAGTTTATACTTATTGTACACAGCATACCCTTAGAGTATACAGAAAACGGGACTATTCGAATTTAGATGGCTACAAAATGTCAGAACAGGATATAAAGGCATATATCCATACATCGTATGGAGGTTTAGTATTATATTAAGCTTTGCGACACCCCTATAACGCCTGACATTTGAAGCATTTACTTAAGTACCGCATAAAGCGGCGGTAATCGCTATTTTACAGGTTATCAGGCAATGTTAAAGGCCTGTGTGATATTGCCTCTATTTTTTTTCTTAACGCACAACTTGTTTGTATTCTAATAATTTAGGATTTAATAGAAAGCAAGAAATATTTAAATTTACATCATGACCATGGTACACTTCACACCATAACTCATCATTAAGTTTATTAGAGAAAATTGGGATATTCACGTTATTAAAGAGAATTATTCCGAATGATGTGATATAGTGCCATTACACATCCCATAATAATCTTTCTTTGTGCCATAAGAATATAAAACGTGCGAAAGAATAATCTAGGAAAAATCCTCAGCTCTTCATAAACGCATCAACAGCTTAAAACTAATAATCCCCATGGACTCTACTATTATTGTAAAAGTTTATATTTATAGGTTTATTTATCTAGTTTTTCCAACTTTTCCTAGGACTTGATGCTGAGCGATATATGAATTTCTGCTTGCACACCGACGCGTCACTCTGTGCGCTTTTTGTGATACGCTCTGAGAATATCTGAAAATATATTGTATATCCGTCTTGATTAAAAGAGTTATGTGCCGGCGCGGCAAATATTATGATACTGTTGTAGGATATTAAACATTATTAAAGAAAAAAGTTACGATGGTGAGGTTATTAGCCGGGTTTTGAGATTAAGGAAAATATTGAGTTGAAATTCATGTCAAAACGTTGTGGTATAAAAGTATGCGGGCGAAATCCGCATAGGAATATGAAACATCTCAAAATATATTGCAAAATGTAAGGAATTAAGAAATAATTATATATCCATCTAGAAAGTACCTTCATATTAATAATAAGTTCTGCTACGAGTATTTCGGTAGTGATAATATCAATTTTTTAAATTCAATTATTAAAAAACATTTAAGGATTATATTAACAATGTTAGGTGAATATCTAAGAATAATAATTAACGTAAAATAAAGAAAAAATGAGCAGTGTTGCAGAACGGTAGGGAAAACCTGAGGAATGAAACCCAGGGTGGTCCTGTGGATATACACTGCTATCATAAGACCAATTATGGCCTATGGAGCTGTGTGGTGGTCCAATAGTCAACAAATAAGAGCAAAACTCAAGCTATGCCAGGTACAAAGAGACATGCAACTCTTTGTACCTGAGCATAACCGGAGCCATGCGAACAACACCAACGAGAGCAATGGAGATAATGTTGTGTCTTCCACCGCTAGACCTACATCTAGAAGAAGTGGCTCTGACTACCATGACTCGCCTTAAATCCGTTGGTATACTACCAAACGCAAGCTGTGGCCAAACCAGAAGCCGCCTGTGGACTGAGGCTGTCAAAACGATATCTCTTCTACAGTCATGTTCAGATGATATTCCACCTCGGCTTGTCTTTGATAAACCTTACACCATACAAACTACTGGTGAAGATGAGACCGGCGTTGGAGGTGTAAACTATGTCTTGAAAGAATAACTGCCCAAAAAAGTACTTTTTTTCGGTTTTTTACCAATGTCTTCATTCCAATCGATGATACGGATATGAAATGTACTTATAAAGAAGCTAGAATCGAAAATTATATAGAAAAAAGGTAATATTTGGCGATAGTACTAATAGTTTTTACGTAATCGAACATTGAAAGTCCGGTAAAAAAATTGTATGGAAATTGAAGTGCATGTAATGATGAAAATATAGTTTTCTATGTATTATCTTCTAATTTTGACATTTTTATAGGAATTGGGGTATGAAAAATTTCAGCGAATAATATCTATGCTTTATTTATTTATTTAGGTTAGGTATTGATTATTAACCTAATATTAATAATGAGTGCACAAGTTAGGTTTGCCGATGCCACTTCTTGAATAATTAACCAGACAAAATTACAGTCATGTGCAAAGCAATGCATTATGTCATCACATATTTTCCTTCATTTTGTTATGTGAATTTTTTGAAAAAAACGTTATTATGTGTAAACATTTTTATTTTACGTGAAAACGAGAGCATTTTATTAAAATCCAAATTTGTCAGAACCAAGTTTTATCATTTTTGAGACACTATAAAATTTCAATTACGAGCATTATCTCATTACCGAGTTGGTGGTCCATGAAATATTTATGTTTTGTAGATAATTTACCGCCATGGATCTCAATGTACTGAGAAATGGATGGGGAATGAATACATTGAAATGAATTTAAATAGAGCCCGTGGCAATATCGGGATAAGTTTTATCCCGAATTATTTCCGTTGTTGAACTCTTGTGTGGTGGACTTTATAAACGTAAACATGTAAAAGTAACAGAAACTATATTTTATGACCATAATATCCGGATATCTCTTGAAGCTTATATATTGATCGAGAATAATGACAAGAGATTGAATCCATTCTCCAAGGAGCCGGAAACTAAGATATGTAAACTGACTACCATTTCGTGAGGAGGGAAAATAATACGAAATCATTATCGAGGAGGGACTGGAACATCATTTCAAATATTTATACAATACTTTTAACGTTTCTTCCTCAATCGCATTCGCTTATACACATCAGTTGTCAGAATGTATTTTACCGTATCTATAATGTAAAAGTACAATACCTAAAATAATAAAATCGAAGGCAACGAGGACCCTTGACAAGGTTGAAATTGGAAATGCCGCAGAGGATAGCCGATAAAACATTTAATGTTGGTGAAATTGAGATAATACCAGATTTAGTCCCACGTTCAGATTATGAACTTGCTACTAACGACGTCGAAAAGCCAATTAATTTTATGGTTATTGCCCATGGATAGTAATTAATTTCAGAAACAAATATTTAATAATGTGACCTGAAATGAGTTGTATCACTGACAGCTAAAGTACTTCATATGCTATTGATCGCTAATCTGGACCTACTTGATTTATTTATTTAGGTACCTACATTAAATCTGATAATATAGAGTGGGTTAATGATACCCCGAATTGACTGAAATCAATAAAATCAGTAAAACAAAGCATAATAAATTAGTTGAATAAACACAACTAATACTCATAAAACAGAGGGATTAAAAAACCCTTCTAAAACCGGATGGAAAATTGTATATAAACTGACCAATAATATAACCCTTCTAATATAACTGATACATAAGATGTTTCATCACTATGTGCATATTACTTCGAAAACGCCGCTAGAAATGTTGTAAAACAAATACAGCCACCCCAGGAACATGGAACAGTGTATAAAAAAACACAAAATTAATTTATTAACTAGAAACCAACACGGCTTCATAGACACGAAGAGCGATACAACCTTTCATTCATACTATGATCGTGTAATTAAATCTATTGAGTTAAGCAAATGTCCAGTTTATCTTCTGCGATCTCAGCCGGGATTCGACTGTCGTAATTATAATCATAACATATTTCTTGAAAAATTAAATTGGTAAACTGGGTAACCAGTTTTGAACCAAAAAACAATTTCTATTAATTATCCAAATATGACCAGACATTAAAATGGTAATTTAGAAGTGTCACAGGGCTCAGTTTTAGGACCCACATTTCCAATGGGGGTCCAATGGGGAGCCCCATTGATGCTTTATATCAATGATCCTGATAATTTATCTGGTCCAGTTGCATCTTCTATGCTGACGATACATCAGTAATTGTTACTAACAAATCAGATTAAGTCTTAAGTGAAACATGTTATAAGGTGTTATGTTGTATCAATGAATGGCTTAGCCAAAACGATTCATTTCTAAACACTGATAAAACCGATGCCATCCACTTTCATAACATAATAGACAGAAAGCATGCGATAGTATTAACTCGAATACTAATAATTGTACATATTTTTGTATTCACATAAATAATTTTGGTCATAAAACATGGGAGTGTCACCGGTCAGACGAAATTCACATTACATCATTAAATGCTTTAAAAAAAGGAATAATAAAATGTGTAAACCCTATTAAAATATAGATTGTCTGGGATTTACTATAGCGTAGCTGAATCGAATTCGAATTCTGATAAATTTGCACCCTTGACGAATACAAATATTTTACTTTAAATCCATTAAATCTTTCTCGATCTTACTCTTAATTCTTTAGATGGCTAAGCAATCATTTGCCTAACATTCCTGTTACTACTGAGACACGCATATATTTTCTGATGAATAAAAGAGGACGGTAGTTCTGATGAGTTTCTCGTTCTTCTGTTACTATACCAATCGGTATAATTGGTATTAATTAAATTATTCTACTTAAATATTACATGTTGTCCTAAGTTCACGGCTCCCACCTCAATAAAAATATTGTATAAAGCAAATGCGTTGAGAAAAGTTACATAATTCATCAAAACAGGCATCAAAAGTTATTTTTTACATGAAACTTCCACACCAACGAACTAAAAAGCCTGCGAATTTTATTCGTTGCTATCTAATGAAACGTGCTTCATGTTGCGGACCTTTCCTGTGACGAGTCTAACAAAAAGTTTGTAGCAAATTATTCACACGTAAAGGGCGATCCGTACTCTTAAAATACATTTCATGATTTTTCACGTGAGATTGATTTATAATGAATTCAGTAAACAATACTGTATGTTTATTGTTACAACATATTAATTATTAAGCATTACCTATGTTCTAATAATCCTTAATTACAAGGATCTATCAGCAGGGGATTTATTGATCATCAGAGAAAAAGGGACGTAACATATCTTTTAATGTCTACAAATATTTTAGATCAAAATCGCCCTCTCAGAAGCGGAACATCCGCAACGAATTAAAGGCATTGATATAAAATGAAAATGGCTGTTTAATGATGGTGTAGATGAGTGAAATATGATTTAGGATAAAACAAAGAAACATATATACTGCCCGCCAAAAACTCTGCGCCATGTGATAATATTTTTCATATTTTTCTTTTTAAAGAGATTGGCTACAGTTTATTCATGAAGTAAAACCAAATTAGTCTAAAATTTCGGTGGTCATATTGACTACACCCAAGTTTATGATGTTCATACTAGGATTAATTTCAATCAAGTGGCTTAAAGATGAAAGATTCTACTGAACACACTTGGCGATGCCTAGCCGTGTCCTGTACCACGCCAATACACCAATCATAGCCTAGCTCTCGCTTACAGCACCTTGAGCTGTGACCTTGAACTCTCCTAGGTACATGGATCAATAAAGACTTCAGTTCAGTGAAATCAATTCCAGTGAAAATATACAAAAGAAAGATTTTTAAATACATTTTTACATATTTGGAATCTACGTAGAGAAGGTTTTCTTCTAATTTTTATAACAGTTTTTTTCTGCTCTCGTGTCTTTTTTGCTCACTTTCGGGTTGACCGGAAATGACTGCGGCCATTTTGGAAAATGGCCGCCACGGCCACCAGGGGGCATTTGGCCTATGGCTCCACATCCAAATGCTCTTATTACATCGGTCTACCTATGTGCCAAATTTGGTGCTTTTATCAAAAAGTGTACAATAGGTGAACTAATCCGCTACTACAATAAATAATACTATAATAAATAATTAGTTACTCTAAATACGATAAAATGGCGAAGGATTCGGTTCTACAGGGTTTTTCTAAATCGATGCGAAAGATTTTGAGGGGTGATTTTTCAGCCCTTTTTTTTCCAAAACCCCTTCCCCTTTAAGTTACAGCCCTCTAAAGTTGGGGAAAAACAGTTTTTATTTATTTTCTCCACTATGGACGAATTTAGAAGAATACCTGAGATATTGTTACAAGTGGGAAAACCAACCGCTATAATAATTTTTCTACAGAACTTTTTAACGCGTCGACATTTCTTTATTTAAAAATTTGTAATGGCTTCAAAGATGGTTTCAATCTGCAACTTTTTGGTCTCTGGAGTTTTCTTCGAGAAATTGATTGTTTGCTCACAAAAAAAATAATAACAATGGTAACAAAATATCAGGCAGAAAAACCATAATAAATATTGAAAATGGGCCATTTGACTACGCAAAAATATATATAAAACCATAGTTCTTGCCTAATTTGAACAGGGACTTATTCAAGGGCCACTATTCTTCAAGGATATGGCAGTATGCGTCTGCATTTAATCTCATTGGAGGAAAATATGGGCCAATTAAATAATCATCAAGCCACACATTTATTGAAAACTTTTGTTGAAACCTGGCTTCAAAAATTTCATGTGGATTCTCTTCAGCCCATATGTGATTATTATGGAAATTTATAATAGATTCCCTTGAAAGTGTATCCTTATCAGTAAACACGAAACGAAAAATTATTAGAGACGACGAAAGAAAAATTGACAAAAATTAGACGAGGTAGAAAGTTTCGAGGTAAGAGCGCTTGTACTCGTTGGATAAGGTACGGATACAACTGCTGTTCTTTTAAAATTCTAAATACCGTGGAATAGCTTAAATTTAGTATTTGGGCAATTTTTCTTGTACTTGTTTCATTAAATTAAGAACAGCCTCCTCTAGCGGTATGGTTCTTAGTTCTCGAGCACGTCCGCAATCGACAGATCTTCTAAAAAAATTACCATTTTCTCGTAGACGTTGATGAATACGTGTCAATATGCGACGATGAGGTAATGATTATCCTTGATATAACTGAGCGTAGAGCCGTTGAGCTCCTAATGTATTTCCATCAGCACGACCATATAGAAAATGCATATTTGCCATTTCGGCATTTGTATAGTTTACCATTTTAACAAGCTGTACCTATTTATTTTAACTGTAAAATTGCGATAAATTAACAAAATTATACTTAAATGTAATAACGACTTTAAATAGGTACTTGTCTTAATGACTTTATTTGACACCAGCCTACTTAAATGTTTCACCGCCTACTTCAGTTTCACTGAGTTGGGTTGTTATTCCAACTCAGTGAATTTATTTGATAGGCAATGTGAGCATAATATAATTTTTTGTGGACAAACAATCAATCTCTCGACGGAAACTCAAGACACAAAAAAGTTGCAGATTGAAGCTATATTTGCACATCAAAGAATTTTAAATAAAGAAATATCGACGCGTTAAAAAGTTCTGAAGAAATATATTACATGGGTTGGTTTTTTACCCCCTTGTAACAATATGTCAGGGTTACAAAACTTGTCACAAACTCCCATTTTATAAGTGCATTTTATAAGTGCAAGTTGTTCGCTAAATTTCATTCTTCTAAATTCTTTCATAGTGGAGAAAGTATATAAAAACTATTTTTTTACCCTAATTCCCCTAACAGAATTTATTCCTGTAAGAATTAAATTCTTGTGCTGAAAACTGATACACCGTTAATGGTAAATATTTATCCATACATAAGTAGTGAAAATGGAACGAAACATCCAGCATCGTATAAATCAACGTGCGTCAACTACTTCAGAATATTTAATAATCTATCTACCGCATATAATAAAGAAGATTTATATATTGCAATAATTAATTTTTAACTGTTAAAGACTTGCCGAAATTGGTATCTGGGGAATAGAGATGAGGCACGATAAGAGCTTGAGATTCCTGAATTATGCAGTCGTGATTTCTAACTTAATTGAATCAACCTTAAACTTTGCACATTGAGGCTGCTAGAAATTGATTGCGAGCACTCTTATTTATGTGAACAATGTTCTTCAAATTCCATATCCTTCCTTGTTTATAGTTTTAGGGTTTCAATAAATTGGAATAGGCAACTGCTGTCGCATTATATGATGTGAATACAGGATAACTGCATGATTTTTATATTAAATAAAATGACAATTAATTAATTAATAATAATAATTAATAATAATTTAATAATAACAAAAATAATAATTTATTTTCTTTATATACAGCATAAACATGTATAGGAATCGTGAAGTTTTGTCGTACAAAAGATACACAAAATGCATCTAATGTATACAAACATCAACTAATAAATATCGCCTTAAGTTAAATTTGAAACGATTTATATTTTTTGTCTGTTTTATATCATCAGATAAACAATTAAATAATTTACGAAATAGGCAATTAGGAGGTTTGTGAAATAAGAAAGTATTCGGTGAAACTAGAATCGTTTTGCAAATTCGCCTTAAACATTTCTATAAACTTTTTTTTATTTAAGATTTAAGATGTGTGAATAACACTTCATTTATATATATTAGTATATGCAATCACTATTGATAACTTTTGAATAAATATATAAATATTCAATATAAACCAGAGTATGGTATCATTTCTCCAAAATTAGCCATCAGCTTGGAACATAGTCATTCTCATGACAATAAAAAAATCGCTAACCTATGTTTAAGTTGTTTAATCCAATATACAGTTGAATATGTGCGGGTTAACAAACCACCACAGTACACAACAGTGATTTTCTAAATAAATCTCACACTAGAATGGAAATACAACGTATTTATTTGATAAGAAAACACTTTGATAAACTTGAAATATAAGCAACGCTAGCCGACCGTTGTACGAACCAGAAAGAAAGGGAAATGGCTTCGTACCGCACGACCAAGAGACGATAGCGTCGAAAATCAGGTCACGTGCCATAAAACTTGGCCTAAGCGTTAACCTACATACATGCCTTGAGATTAATTCACAAATGTTAGATGGAGTGAGTAGTCACATTTTACTATAGATTTATTCAGAATTATATATCTACAATAATCCTCTGGTAACTAAATTGTCAATTGATGAAAAATGACCGTAACATATTTAAATCTCCTTCTTTTGAACCTCCATTAAAAGATTCCTTCTTCAAACTAAGATAATAATAATAGTAATAAGTAAACAAATTCTCAAAATTCTTCTCTCAAACGTTGTTTCTATAACTTACGGTATAATCGAAAGTGATAGATTTTTAAAAATATTCCATTAGTTTTCCGAAAACCCACTAGACATTAAATTCCAAGGCGATATTCCAATTCAGTCCGGAGATATGCCTAGTGAGTGGGTCCAAGAAGATCACCCTATGTTAAATATATAATGTATAATATTCAAACATAATAAATCTTGTCAATGTTTTTATCATGTCATGTAAGATTATATTTAATAAATTTAAAAACGTACACATCTCGTAGGTAAGTATATATCGTGGATGCTTTCGTAATAAATACTTTGTAATAAATAATCATAGTAGGTACTATATATGCATTTAAAATTAACTGCTATATAGAAATTGCTCAATGCAATGAATGAATGCAAATATTCTATTTCCTTTATTATAGTCCGTAAAATATATTTATATCCGAAAGGAACGACAGATCCTTCTAATAGAAATCCCAAGCCGACTCAACATTTCAGACATTTTGTCTCTCGTGACCGATGTTTATGCCTTGTGAGATGACAAGGCAAAGGCGTAGCTCTTTTGGGAGAATCCCAAATAGCACCCTCATTATCCACCATCGAGAACACGATACGATGTGGCATTCAAAGGGGTCCGTTTCGGTGAATTTGAATAAAAGCGAGCTACTCTACGAAATATCAGCGCTTCCTAAAATCTAAAAAATAATCTAGAATTATAGCTAACCTCAGCTGAATTCGTAAGTTGCAAGGTACTTTTAGATAATTCCATTCGGAGTAAGGATTTATCAATTTTCCTTTTACTATTTCAGTAGGTATCTTACTACTATGACGTATTTAACTCTGCACTTATCATAAAATTCAAAAAGCTAGTTTTTAATATTTAATAACTGTGAAGATGTTTCCTGGTACAAAGTTTAGTAGTTTTGCGAATTATGAGAATATTTTATCGATTTTTCAAAGATATGCTGACGATTTTATTATGTTTCCAAACCATGAATCCTTACCTCCATATTTTATAGTTTGCTATAAGACATTCACACAGAATTTGAAGTTTATGCGCAAACTTTTATGAAGTTATATTGTTGTCGCTTGAAATACCTAAATTTACTAAGAATACCAAAGCCGTATGGTTGAAATTCATGCTCGATATGTTTCGAACTTACCTACATACTTTTCCTAGACATGGAATTTGTAATTCTACAAAGTTCTGGTACTTTCTTATTTGCTTTATCCAGCAGTTCCCAATAGTTAGGTCCTATAATATAGTAGTCACAGCCCCATCAACGTCATCTAGAAATTATTTTCGGGGCATTATCTGAGGCATGTTCAATGAAGAATCAATTTACTGACTTGGTATATAAATAACCATAAAAACATGAAGGGATTTTATCTGACCCGGATGTAAATTTATTCTAGTTACGTATGCACATCGAGGGACGGAGTGCCTGAAACAGCATTTATTACAACTCTAATCTCTTTAGTCAAAATGCATGCAAGTCAAAATCTGTGTTTCAGCGTGCGTTTCAACGCTTTATTCACGAAATCGATCTAGCATCCCAAATCTTCCAAAATCAGGTGAAATGAGTAGCGCTTGTGTGAAGAGTTTTGTGTGAGACACAAAACAACAGGTTCTAGCATTGCCAGTGTTGTTTTCCAACAAATAAAGAGCCGAATATCAGAGATTTAAAGAGCCGAATATCAGAGTTCTAGATATAATTTTAGATATTAGAATTAGTTTCAAGAAAAACGAATAATAAAATAGACATTTGTGAATATTTTAAGGTACATCAAACATTAAAATCGACTGGTAGGTTCCATATATATATAGTCCATAACATCTCCATAACATAAAACCATTTTATCTTTAATATTTCCGTTAATGTTTAACCGATTTTAATTATTGAAAATCTAATTTGTAAATAAGAGGTCAAATTATAAGGTAATATAATCATATTTTAATTTTTTTATAATATTGTAGGTGGCGCTAGTCACCAAACTTAGTGTTTTTTTTGTGATTCGCTTGAAATTTTCTTGTTGATAAAATAACGAAAACAGTAAAAAAGTATAACCAAATAGACATTTGTGAATATTTTAGAGACCTCAAACACTAAAATAGACCGTGAGGTTCCGTAGATATACTCCATGGCATAAAACCATTTTTCCCCCAACGTTCTATGTCATACAGTTCCTCAGATACGGCCGGCGTTCTCTGTTTATGATTCACCCGGTCCATTGTTAAATTGCTACATACCCAAAACCCCCAATAGATTTTAATGATTGAGTGAGATTTTGTGTCATTGGCATTAATATCAATTAATTGGTAAAGTTAAAACCCCCACAATCACAACCCATTCAGGTTGTAATATATAACAACCTCCAAGGGCCTCCATAACATAATCAAATTCTTAGACAGGAATCGAAGGTTGAATATCAATTACTACTACATAAAAGGTCCTATATGAGATACTACATTTCCATAACAAAATGTCAATACTGGGAAAATATTCATCAAATTAACTCGTATCTACAACGTCATAATGCATAGAATTATCAATTGCTAATAACACGCCACCAACAGAAGACAACTTTATCACTTCATCCTTTCGATCGCGTCTGATCACTTCATAGTTAGTAGGAAATAATTCACATAAATTTACCTCTGGCTCTAATCAAGTTTCCGTTAGTATAATTATTTTATATTAAGTCACTTACACTCGACAAAAGTAATAAAATATGGTGGGCTATTGGTTTAAAGATACAATATTAGGTATGGCGCGCTGTTGAAGTATTTTATCTTTCAAAAAAATATTTAGATGTTAAACATTAAAATGCGTAAAGCCCTGTAAAATCAAACAACTACTTTTCCCAGCTATATACTAGAAAATTTTGACCTATATAATAGAATTCATAAGAATTAAATGATAAAGTGACATTGAAATTGTTTGTTTGATTAAAATTAATATTATTTATTTCACCTTATGTTTTAATGATTTTTTTACGAAATTTAGAAGAAAATTCCTATTTTGACCCTGGAATATATTTATAAATTTTAAAATTTTTTGTTATTCATATTTACCATGTAAGAAGTAATCTTGGGCGGTAGTAATTATAATGAGAAGTCATGTAAGAGTGAGTACTCAAGAAATAAATTGTCATCTGATGCCGTAGAAATTACATAACGATTGTTTTACGAAGTTCAGGCCAGTACGAAAAACGCTCCAGCAGAAATCAATAGCAGAGACTAAGACGTAAAATATTACTTTAAAAGATAAATTTATCGCCCATAAATTTTACGAGTATTTTCCACTTTCAACGTTCTTTTCTACGTTATCTTAAGAGGCTCCAGATGTTTACTCATCTAGCTTAATTTATAGTAAATTAGTGGCTAAGGTTTCAAGGGAATGTTCGGATTTGTCAGTCATTATACCCGATATAATGCTACTAACGACCACCCTGATGACATTTGGCTAAATAACCTCTTGTTCTGTAAAACCATTTCGTAGAAGAGCACTTTTATTTTATTTCACGTCCCACAAAAACCTAAGCCAATTTTCGTTTAGTTTATATTCAGCACTGTATCCCTTACGTCTAACAGCATGCCACAAGCTTCCCGGGAAACGTATCAAACGTGGCAAATTTGAAATATCCTGGTCACTGTCAGTGATTTTCTGTCACGGCAGTCGGCTTGAAAGAATCAAAAAAATATATTTGGCTTAAGTTCGTCGTGCCGTGTACTTATTTACAATGATAACTTTGTTCGCAATTTCAGTTATAAATTTATTTGTAAATACTTAAGTTACCTATGGAGTTACAATTAACAATTGAAAATAATACAGAAATTATATAAAGGGTGTAAACAAAGAAAAAGATAAATATAGAAGAAATAGATTAGGTCAAACAAAGAGACGGAGACTGCTACCACACCTGCATCATCAAGTATTACACGGGGCCCTATTTTTGTATTCAAGAGTACAAAAATAGGAGATTAGTTATTATGATTTATAATTACATTTATTCCCGTAGAATACAATATTTTCATATTTAATTATGAACATGGTATGAAAGCATATCATTTGTCTTAGTATCATATTATACAATTTTAATAAATCATAATATCAAATATTTTTTGCGCGTTTCCATTATATCTGTTGGTATCATATTATTCTATTTTAATAAGTCTTAATATCAAATATTTCTGTCTGCTTTTCCATTATATCTCTTATTATTTACATTCGACATACCGTTTCTTGATATGCTAGTATCTTTTGTAAGCTCTAATGAGGTCGTATATTTATATTCGACCATGGCCCTTCATATTTCAACAAGGTCGTGTATATATAATCGTTGACACAGCACCTCCAGAGGAAATTATATTTATGGGTAAACCTATTCTACTATTTATATATTTGCTATATTTGAACTTATTATATATAAAAGCATTAGACATACAGTTATTAAGAAGATGTTGAACTTATATAGGTTTCTGCTTTTTAAAGTTTATTTCACAAAACAAATATAAATATCAAAGAACGTAAAAGCTGTATATATATATATATATATATATATATATATATATATATATATATATATATATATATATATATATATATATATATATATATATATATATATATATATATATATATATATATATATATATATATATATATATATATATATATATATATATATATATATATATATATATATATATATATATATATATATATATATATATATATATATATATATATATATATATATATATATATATATATATATATATATATATATATATATATATATATATATATATATATATATATATATATTTATTTATCTTCTAATTTCTTTGCTATATTTATTTATTTTTGATAGGGTTTTCTTGACTGTTCTTCTCTATGATACTAATCGAACAATCTAGTAACGTTAAAAATTAATTAAAACTGTCATTTTTGCCTATGTCAAATAAATCATAAATAAAATACTTTTGAAAAAGGCCCAAAAAAAGGACCGAAACGTCAAGTAATATCGTCGTTTGCTACTATTGCTACTATTGAGAAAAGTATGTATGAAAGTATGTATGTATGTATGAATGTATGTATTTTGAATAATAACACCTTAATATTGATTGATGTTTCTACAAATTGATAAAAACCTGAACGATTTCTGGGCAAAAATGATATATTGACGTTCTAAGCATAAACTATACGTTCCATTTTGCATATTATTTTGTGGAGCCTACATCCAATGCTCCATGGCAATAATGAAAATTGTTAGTCAGTTTAAAACTTTTCTCTATGCCGAGATACATCCTCGATCTTAAACCCGATTGTTGTGTAAATTTACATTCAATACTTATTCAAATTTCCGCAATAAAGCTTTACACAGGATATGATTAAGTTCGAAATAGATATCGAACATAATTTTAGGTAGTTTTGTAAGCCTGTGCGGTTGCAGAGTTGGTTAATTTAAATGTTGGTATAAGCAAATTTGAAGATTTAGCATTAAACTCAGGCTGTGGTAATATTTGGTTTCTCTACCTAGGAGTGTATTATGTAAAATTTGCATGAAGTTCTGTACCACTTTCTAAAGTTACTCCATTCTATATAATCAACTAACTCTGTTCTACTTATCGGAAATGCAAGGAAACGCTTTTGACAGTAATGCCTGAAGTTCCTCCTGCTATTGCTCTCACGAATATTTGCACTGTATTACAAGTATATCTTTAATTTAAACAATTACATCTCAATTTTATTAGATTTTCTCAGCATATCCGTAAAGCTCGTGCTGGAGAACGTACACTTCCGATACCGTAGCACGGAGTCTGTAGAGGGTAAAGAACTTCTTTAGTAAACAATAATTGTATTTTGACACCACAGGGATTTGGCGTGTTTGTTGGTATTATGCTCGAGAAACTTTTGTTCGTAAAAGCTGAGGATAGAACACTACAAAAGCATAATATTGGTAAAGGGATTACCACGGGTACGTTTTTGCACTGAAAATAAAATATACTAATCGATTTGGATGCTTGAACAGGCAGTTTTATAACCTAAAATAACAGAGTTACAATTTTGGAGAGTAAAGGATATATAATAGTCTCATAAGTGAATTTTATTTACATTTATTGTGGTTTTATTTACTAAATTACATCCACTTCTTTCAAACTGTTTATAAAGTAATGATTGAAATAATGGACATGTTCTAGCCTGATTAATATATCATTTATATAAATATAAATCACGTTTATTATAGACTATTATCTATTACTCAATTCAATTATAAATTAATTACTTCTATTAATGGAGTCCAACAACCAAGTCTTTTGTAGTTTCTTAGATCATTTCTTTTACTTTCGCTGAATACGCTGCTTTAGGAATAAGACTGATGATTTCGGGGAATTTTGTGTTCCTATTAAGAGGGTTAATGGATCTTTGCCACACCTAATGATTACGTAAAGCTTTCATAAAACACCATATCTGTCCTTTCTATACACATACTTAATCATCGTGTTCATTTAAAATAATGTTGCTCTATGTTCAAGAAAAAAGGTCGCCGCCCCATAAGGGTTTAATTCTATATGAATTTTTGACTTACAGTTTTGACAAATTTACGTTTACAAATGAATAAAAAATAAAAAATGGCAGAGCAATTACCAATATTTTATTTAGGAATTTTAATAAAGTATTTTTAACAAAAAAACAAAACCGACTTCAAAAAAATCTATGGCTCTGCCGGTGGGGCCCATCAGCCAGGACCGGGGGAGGCGGCGCAACTTCACGTGACACTGACCACATTTGTGCGGAGTGTCACGTGAAGCGCGCGGCCTACCCCTCACGAGGCGGTCTCGGCCTACATAGATATTAGGAATAAAAAGCGGCACCATCGCTCTTTACCCCTAATATCTCGGCCATAATAAATGTTTAATTTTCAGCATATGATCATCCTAAACTTCTACCAGCCGTCACCACAACCGATAAAAATTGTTATTTTGACATATGAACTGTGTAACTAATCAAGTACTGTACTACAGTAAAAAAAAGTTGTGTCTGGAGTTTTCAATACGCCTAAGACACTTTCGTAGGATGCAAGGTCTTTTTTAATATAAATAGGACTCATAGCACCAGCACTGTCATAATATTCCATTCTTGTTAAATTGAGTTAATTTAAAAGTGCATTAAAGTGGCAATCCGGAGATTACACTCGTAGATCAAACTAGTTGACATTAACTGTAATAACTAAGGAATCGATAACCTTTCAACGTATTGGATTTATAAAAGTTTCCCAATCTCTTACAAACATCGATTTCATTCAATTCTGGTGACTGAAGTCTAATTGAATTTCAATCTGCGTGTGAAATGCACTTTGAGTAATGCGATTTTATAGGGAACATATTCTTAGAATTCAACTTTGATTACACGCATTAATGTACCAGACATATCAGGGTCTATTAATTATGTAGAAGTACTTATTACATTCTAAGGAACGAAAATATGTCTTACGTATTAAATATTTAATAAAGCCTCCCTCTATTTGCATATTTTCTCTTTCTCTTAAAATTTTATGAGGTCACTAAACGAACCTTCATTCTTTTCACTTTGTGACGCAACCTAGGGAAGATGAAAGGCG
>CAXKVY010000702.1:0-37642 GCA_964058915.1 Tetropium fuscum
TTTAAAGAATAGCATTCATTCGAAAACAAAAAAATAGACTGTAATTTTTGACCACCCCATGCAAGATAACCCGTTCAAAACGACAAGACCTTCAGGATCAAACGAACAAAAAATCATAACACAACTGCATTTTATTTTTATTCAATTCACTCAAGAAAATTTTACCAGTTGTGTCTGGTATTTTCAGCCTGCGATACTTGCGTAAGATGCAAGATCTGTGAATATTTTTATTACAATCGTTACAATTAATTTCAGAAATCCATTTGTGTTGCCTAAAGGTTGTGATTTATTATCTGATGAACGAATGACTGTTATACCCACATTTCTGAAGACCATACTCAAACCACGAGTAAACCGGGGTTCGTATGGAATGATTACATATTTTGGATTCTCTATGTCCCTGGGAAAGCTACTAAGAGTAAGAATCGAAAAATAATTGAGTGATACAGAAAAGATTAAACAAGGGGAATATACGTATATGCAGCTGAAAAATGGAATGGCTTGCCGGACAAATCACACAAGCTTCCATTATGCCACGTATAAATTATTACGAGAAAATGGCGAATGCGCCAGTAATTCAATAATTATATTTTTATATCATAACATCTCTTGTTTGGCTGGACAATTTTCCCCAATGTTTTACTTTCTCTAGTACGCATTATATTAAATCACTTAATATTATTTTACTGATGTAATAAAAAATGTATTTTAAATTGCATATTTTCACTTATCATTCGCCCGGTCATCCTGTGAAGATCCAAGCCCATAAAGGGGGTGCAACAAATGTTTTTTTTTATAAAGTACGAGAAAAGTGTAACAAATTAGTTAAGTAGACGTCTTTTTCTATCGAGAGGGCACATCTTTTGCTATCAGCAAACGATTTATTAATTTCCTCACACCTATATATCGCCATTGAAAAATACATTTCGGATAGCTTGATTCATTCTAAGCAAAATTAATATCTTGTAAAATTTTCGTTTTTATGTTTTCCGAAGAAAACAAATTTAAATTTTATTACGTTGCATTATTTGCATATGATAGACATTTTATCTAACTGCTATATATCTAATAGGCTGCTGTCATAATCACGTTTTGCCTCGAGAGCATTTTTTCGTATTTTACAAAAAAATACTCTTTTGATATCCTTTTTATGGAGTTATATCTACACAGGTGAGTGGCAAATTATTATTTTAATGACACCTTCTCGGTGTATCATGTCGACTTTGAGCTGGCTTAAACAGAAATTTGGTAAAACAATGTTAGATTACACGATTTTATGATAATAATACATTATGTAAAATATTCGGTGTAATTCTGCCGCACAAGTTTATATACATAAGCCAACATTTCAGACTCCCCTCTATCACGTAATCTAATCTCATTTTCAGCAAATTCAGTTCCTGAATAGTCCTCTTCGCCATCCCGTTCACCAGCATTCTGAGAGTTTGCAAAGAATTCTTAACAATCCCATTTTGATCAAAATGTGCCGTATAAGTTATGATTTGATTGTAAACAGTAATAAATTCACCGCTTTTTCAAATTTGCAAGGTTTAAAGGAGGCTAAAAATAATAGCAATTTTAAAAGTTTTTCATTTCTTCTCTGTTTTGCTACGATATGGTGTGGATTATATTCAACCAGCTCATATAACGTTTCTCGTTGGTGTAAAAGAACTTTTAGTTGTATCTAAGCAACATAAATGGTAGAATCCATAAATTTTCTATACTGTAAATTTATTGTTTTTTTAAAATAGTACTGTAAAATAAATTAATAGTAAAAAAACATTTTTAAAAACAAGCTTTTATTTAAATGCTCTAAAAAGAAGAAATAAACTGTAAATTAAATAAAACCAACCAATTCATTTAAACCCATCAATAACAGGCATTCTGGCATTATGTGACTTTTTCATCGAAATAATTATCCCTGAACCAGACTTTTTTAGCAGACCTTCTAAATCTCTAGAACAGCATAAATAAAAAAATTTAGACAATTTGGAATATTATTCTGTGACTATTTTGTGTTCTTGTAATTGAAAATCGGTCAATGATTACTGAAGATATATATTTTTTAAAAACGCCCTATCCGTCATCATCATTTGTATATTACTGGAGAAATATCCATTTTCGGAAATACTAAATGCTATTCGGTAGTCCAGTAGTTATATATAATCTCAAAATAAAGAGCTATCAAACTTGGCGCGACATCGAAGCGAGGGGCCCTATATGATACTAGACTAAAAGATATTGCTGTTAAAATGATGTTAATGTTAAAATTCATTTTATTTAAAACAGTATCTTCCAAAAAATTCAATTACTAGTAAAACTGTTTTAAATGTTAATAATCCAAATTTTAACATCTTTTTTTCCAGCTCCGATAATGAAGATACCTATTAAAAATAAGCCAAAATTATAAAATGGGACACATTCTATATGACACTTCACAGATTCGGGTATTTAAAGTAAAAAACAAGTAAGTATACAGACAGAGCTTGTAATACTCAACTAGGTTACTAACATTAGCTCATGTTACTAACGTTAGCTAGGCTGAGGTTATTATTTACGAATGGTATTTGGAGATTTGGAGAAAGGTATATTTAGAACCAGTTCACATGCTTAACATACCTACCTCAAGAGCTATAATTAACCTTGTCAAATGTAGCTGCAAGGAAGGGTGTGGAACAAATATATGTTCCTGCAAATAAAATGGAATAGTTTTCACTGAAGCCTGCCTACATATTAGAAAAAACATTGTAATGGTTATCTTAGCGTAAGAAAATAAATCTTTTCATATTGTAGCCGCGATCTTAAATATTTGTTGATAAAAAATTCGTGTCTAACCAGACAATAAATGGAAATTTCTCAGCAATCTTGAGACACCATCTAGGATATTTGAGCTGTCGATTTTATTTAGGGCCGAATTTTAGGTCGAATAGATCCATAGACAACAAAAAGAACTATCTTAGATTTGCCATCATGAATATATGTTTTGCGAAAAAATTCCCCAAGACCGATTTTTATTTGATTCGGAACATATGAAGTTCCTTTACTCAAAAATTATATTATACTACCAAAACTTCCGGTAACTCTAATTTTTGATGTGTTGTTAGGATTTATATCAGCTGCATAAAACCAAGTAGCTTCGAAAAACTTGTGCTCTATGCATGGTGGGGTAAAGGGGTGTACAGGAGAGTAGAAGGAATGGCGTATAGTATTTTTCTAGTACTTAATATATATACTCATATAATGCATATTTATTTTATTTTCCAAAATAAAAAAAATTGTAATTTATTTGTGTAAATTGAATTTTTTAAACAGAACCGTTCGGATGGTCCCAGTTTTTGTGGGTCTGATGTTCCCAGCGGGATCACAACGGGCTCTTGAGGCAGTATCTCATCAGGTACAGCTTGATCGATATCCTCCTCGTTGTCTCCTCTATCTCAATTGTCGGGACATTTTGACATGATTTACCCCGTACAGAACTTGCAAAGAGCAGACCATTTAAGGCCTTCTTTTTGGCATGGGTACTAAGCACTGTGATAATTTTGTTTTAGTTATTTAAAATTCACGTATTTACAGTCATGTTCACTACGTTTGAACAAAAAGCCACTGCTAGTAGAGATGACAACAATGTATCGATATTAAAAACCATCGATTCTGTTTGTCTTATGTTTAATTTAATAAATAACTACATTACTTATATACCTCCTGATTTTAGTTGTAATATGGATTACATAGTTGATGGTTTGCTGGAAAGAATTAAAATCAAGTTTTTGAAGTCCTGTATCTCTATTGGTCATACAAAAATGTATTTAGTCTCTAAATGAAGGAAATTTTATCGGATTGAAAAAAGATAATTTTTTTACGTAGGATCCATTATTTACGAATTATAACCCAAAAACTAACAAAAGTCCAAAAATATAGAGGTTTTTCCCCCATCACGCAGAAAGCACAAGTGTTTCGAAGCTGCAAACTTGGTTTTATGTAGCTGATATGAATTCTAACCAGAGACCTAAAATCAGAGTGACCGGATTTTTTTGCGAACTAGAATGTCTTAAATACCTGGCCTATATTAAGACAGCGTGTTCACAAAAAACGTTGCATCTGGACAGATGGACGGACGGATAGACATTATGAAAGTCGTTTAAAATTTGATTGCGTACACAAAGGTATCAAAATGCAATCAATCAAATGGAATATATCCTTACTCTACGGCTTTCGCAGCGAAGAGTACCAGAATTAACTAACCAGGTATTACAATATGGATCCTAATGACATTCATAGTACATTCGTAGTTTCGCGTCAGATACATTCAATTTACGTCGCAAATAATTTGTTTAACATAATTATCTTTTACAGACAGTTAAAATACACTTACATAGAAGCACTATATAATATATAAATTGCGTGTTTATTGCTGCTTTATATTTTTTTATGTATTTTAAATAGTTTTGAAATATATCACATGTTCATTAATTTACACAGCATAGAAAAGCATTTATAGAATATGAGCTAAGCATATTCACTGACTCATTTTTCGAAGAGTAAAAAGATGGTATTTCTATAATTCTCACATTCACGATCTGTCTAAATATTTAGTTATTATCTACAAATTCATAAACTGACTAATTAATTAATTATATTAGAGTATTTTTAATTTTTAATTTTTAATTTTTAGCTTACATAATGAGTGTAAGTAAGCTCCACTCCCAGGAGGTGAGCGGGGTTCAGGGGAATTTTAGCTCATATCTCGGAAACTATGTCCATGCGCCCTAGCGATAAGGCATTTCTATACAAAATGAAAGTTTACAAAATATGCAAGAAAAAAAAATATTTTGCCCGACTCTTTTTTCCTTATTTCATTAGTTAAGTCGAGGGCCTTTCATCCTATGAAAATAAGAAGGAAAGCCATAAGGAATAACGTTGTAGATCATGCAATTGTCAAGAATATATTCTTGAAGCAAATGATATTTTAGTATTTTATCTTCAACAGTTCAAAAGTTAGTCATTTTAACTTTATGTGCATGTAATTTCAAAGATTTTGCAGAAGAACTTAGCTTTCTTATTATGCGTTAATCCACTGCTCTATTATATGTGTACTCCTTTTCAGCTATTTTGGTTTGTACCTCATTACAATCGTACGGTAAAAATTAATGTGCTATATAATAGAGCATTTCCCAACAGTTTTTTAGGCTGTCGATATTTACACATCGAATTTATTTTTTCGATGTTATCGGTTAACATCGAAGTCTTTCGTTATAATATAATATAATTCCATGTTCTCAAATAATATCAACATCGATATTTGAAAATATTTGTGCATCCCTATTTCTTAGGAAAGCGGCACTTGAATAAAGCGGGCGCAATTTGACGGTATTGAAATGTTTCACTGAATAAAGATGGCACTCGGTATAGCACCGAATGCATAAATGTAAAGATAGAGCAGAAACGTGACGCTGTTTGTACAATAAAATTTAAAAAAATATTGAAGAAACTTCTCTCGGGGAAACTACATCTATTGTAAAATATAGACAACGTTTATTGTGATGTAAAAACCGATTATTAAATAATTTGTAAATGACTCTAAATTAAAGTAAAAACGTTTATTTAATAAAACAAGTGAACTATTTCATAGAAGTATTAGAAAGGAAAAATATATGATAAACATTAAATTTCATCATTCGTCATCTTCGTCATTATCATCATATTCAGATCTTGAACCCAAATTAATAATTGACGGTTCAACCTCTTCGTAACGTACCCCCCGTTACCAATCTTTATTTATGTCTAACACATACAATCTTTATATCATGTCTAACACAATTTTCCCAAATATATGTACTAATCTATTCCAAATCCTTTTGCCACAACTCGAAAACTTGTTTGTCTCCGTAATCAATTTCACCAATATGCCCATCATAATAATCTTTACAAACGATCTACACTAATTCTATTTAATTATATAGGCAATGGTATGGTGGTAATCCCAATACTTGATGATCTTTTTTTAGAAGTTCATCTATGGCATATCTCGGGGTCTGCTTGTGCTGGTTTCATAAATTTAGAAGTTCAATTTTCAGATCATCTTTCGAAAATATGATGCCTTTACAAGAGAGTCATTCTTTCAGTTTGGATTTATTCCAGGAAGCAATAGGAGTTGGCTCTTCCAAGAAACTATGGTAGGACGCATTATCTATCACCACTATCGAAGGCTTAGTAAGATTTTGAATCAGTTTTTTCCTAGATTCATTTCTTAAAAGAATTTCGGTCCATCGTGGTAATCCGTCGACTTTGACTTCGTAGAAAAAAGTAATGAAGGATATTGTATGAATCCACGCCTAGTTCCAACATGTAGTACAACAAAACGCTTACTATTTCCTATTTGGCCTGTTTTACAACTTTTTACACTGTTATCTTGCCATGTTCTTTTAAATCCTCCTTTCGTCAAGGTACACAATTTGCGTCGGATATCTGCTAGTAATTACGTCGGGTATCCTTTTATATTCTCGTAAAAAAGCCATTCTCTTACTTGCGATGTGAAATGCGATGTTGCTTACAAAGGAAACGTCTGTTATTTTCCTCTGTCAACGAAAGGCCAATATTTTTTAAAATACGCCACAGACTCGTATCCGAAACATCTAGGATAGCCTTTTGCTTCACTATTTCATTAACTATTCTGATTAACTGTTTTAATTTAATATTGTTTTCTTCTTTCATAGTATATTTCATCCTTTTCTATTTTTAAGGCATCAGCAACTCTGATGGATGGGAGATAATGGTAGCAAGGGTCCATTATTTTCTTTTTCGCTCTTGAAGTATTCTAGGAGGCTTATGATGAATTGTCGATCTGTTTTTCAATAGTAGAGTTAGACATTATTGAAAATATTTTAATATTGTAGATCTGCCTGTGACTTTAAATTTGATTTTTAAAATAATAAATTGTTTTCAAATATTTTTATTGACAGTGTTTCCAAAAAATATAAGTAAGACTTATCACAGCCAACAGTTTCGAATATATAGGTTAATGTCCGTGATTGTCAGTGATCATTTATGATCTTTGCGTTATTGTGTAAACCGGGCTTTATGTCCTTGCTGCATGTGAAATAAGTTGTATTTGAGCTGTCAACAGCGAGTATTAAAATTGGAGCGAATTGTTCTATTAAAAAGTTAAATATATTAAAATACACCTTCTAAAATGCTCAAAGTCCAATGAAGCAATATAATTCAATTAAATGTTAAACTGAATTCTAGAAAATTCATTCTAAATCAGTTCGATGTAAAAAATATCAATTTTGACAATTATTTACTTACCGTTCTAGAACGGTAAATGTTACTTATTGTTCTAGGCAGGTAAGTGTTACTTACCGTTCCGGAAACAAGCACGGTAAGTGAACAAAAAAAGCTAGATCGTACAAAAAGGATTTTTCGCATTCCATATTAATTATTTAGATATATATTTGAATAACATGGCCGAAATTGTATTGTACTCTATGAGACGTCAGTTGTTAATTGCATCAATATACGTCGCGTGCTGATGCTCCTAGAAATTGCCAAAATGAACAAACGTAACCTGTAAATTGAAGCGTACATACGCCAAGATAACTGAAAAATGGTATCAAAACCAATATTAATTTTCTTTCGTTAATAATTTTATGTTTCCCTAATTTGCTCCAAATATGTTTATTATTTCTACCGCACTGTTGCATTTATTTCAAAAATGGGCTGGCTTAATTATGGTATCCTATTATTGACAGTATACAAAGCCTTCATATAATTACGGCAAACGTTTTCCATTAACGCAGAGCTCATACGAACGTGAACAATAAAAACTGAAATAAAAGGGCTGCAATTAATATTCTTTTTGTTCCCGTACAAAGTCTTATTTAAAATATTAGCATGTATTTTATGGCCAAGGAGGCAATTTCCTTGTTCCGTACAGAGCTTACATTAGTAAAATGAAGAATTTCCCCGAGTATCAAAAGTGTGCGCCAGCATCCAGTAAGCGACGTAAGTGTACAAGACAATAGGGTTGCTTCATGCAAAAGCCTTGTTGCCTTGGCTTTGATATTTAAAACAATGGACAGATAATACACAGAATGATAAGCATTCACATTTTGAATAATTTTGAGTAGAGAGGCTCTCTCGTAGCTTTGCAGTGGACGCTGAGCCATAAATGGTTTAAATGCTTCCTTTCTGTTAAATGTGTTGCGACAAAACAGGAATATTTACTAAGAAAAATATTGAAATATTTTAGGCCCAATAAAAATTTGGACTGTTGTTAATTATTTAAAATTATTCGTAAAATAAATAAGAATAACTAATATGCATCTCTACATGCAAATACACTGCCAGCTATTTTAATGTTCATAACATAAAAATTAACGCCACTACACCATCATAAAACATGAACTTCTACATGAATGTATTCGACCAAATAGCCAAGCTTCGGAAGTCCTCGAGGACAGCAGCTTCGTTTTTATGATTTTTTTATGTTATTTAAAATCAGAAACCTTTTCCAACCACCAACATCCAAAACAAACATCAAATTCTTCATAACAATTAATAATTTCGTTACCCACAACTCCTGTGGAAATTGCCATGACTTTCTCTACATCAGGAAATGGGTTGTGTCTTTCAAAAAACTACAATTTATCTACTGCTTTAGAATCGTAATTTTTTCTGCTCTCACTAGTATCAATATACTGATTCTAATAGGGTAAGGTACAGAGGTTTTTTAGGGCACCGCCAAAAAGTAACGACATGTGTAGGGTTTTAAAGTATAATACATAGATGAATGCCGCGATGCATATATAAAAACAGCCAATTGTTTATAACCTAATGGGGTCCGAAAAACTGTAAAAAATGCAAAAGATCCCGCGTTGCGCGTAAGAATAACTTCCCACGTCTACAGCGTCCGCGTTGCGCGGAAAAGTAACTTTAAACATCTATATTATTTTTGCAAAAACAAGGATCTGTCGCATGGATAGTTTTGCTACAATTGCCATTACATTTTTTTGGCCAATTATTTTTTTATACAGGTAAAACCTTGCTCGTACGTTCGTGATCCGATCGTAATTTTTACAACATTTTTGGAAACTCTAGAACATTATCTAAAGTTTGGATACTCTACTTGTACGTTAAAATGATGTTAAAATGGTTTAAAACGCCCCCGTACAATCCGGCGACGGAAAATTGGGAAAATTCCAAAATTTGATATTTTTCCACCTAACTTTCGGAATTATGGATGAAAATGTCTGCCAAAATTTTCCTATTAATTGAACCCATAAACAGTGGTGAAAATCAATTGAAAGACAATTTCATCCCTTACACAATTTTTGGCAATCCTTCAAACATAAAATATTGGAATCTTCCCAATTTTCATAGTCGCCCAAAAAAAATTCTGGTGAATAGTTTTGTCTGTCGGTTAGGTTTTTGGTACTATTTCCATCTGGGAAAATAGGGTGGAAAAGGTTTTCAAGGGTCTTCACATCTCGGACAGTAAAATTTGATATAGCACTGGATTTCTAGTGTCCTAGAATGTAATTTTTTGGTCGACGGACAGGTTTCATATTTCGTCCATTCGGAGAGACATTCTCGAGGTCATAAATTCTACGGATAACGACCAATAGAAAAGAAAGAATTTATTAATCACTTCACTATTTACTTTTATAAGTATTTACATTTTCCGGTTATTATAAATTACTAATTCGATCAATTCCGCTTTCTTCAGTTTATCTAATGCACGAGGTATATATGGATCAACTTACTCGTTGGCAATCTTACCGGCTATTTATTTAAAATTAGTTATATTCAACGATTATATAAACCTACTATTTCCTTATAAATTTATAATTTTTAATTACTTATTTATTTGCTCTACAATGTTCACTACAAAATAAGTTTCGCTTGTGACTTTGAAGCATCTACATCATCCTCTCACGCATGTGGATTTCCCATTTCTATAGGGGTTTGCTCACATTTGCTTTTAATTCATCCACCAAAGTAATCCTAGGAATAATGTTTGTTATACTTACGCTTTGTTTACTTTCGTTTCGCAGTTGGCCGTTTCCAAGGGACAAAACCTAATTTAAAGGCAATTTTTCCAGACAAGACCCAGATAAAAGCGGTAATTCTTCAACAAGGACAATAGCTATTCCTTCGCAAGGACAAGTGGCGGAATGTACGTAGATCTGATGCATACGTATCACGCCTGTGTAGATGGGTTGTCATGGAGACGATGCTGTGTGACCCTAAATTGCCGCAAGTGTCACTGAATCGCGATATTCCGAACGATATGCAGGATCTATTTGATATATAGTGTCTCCTATAACTGTGTAAAATGTGTCACATATCTGTCACGGGTGTGGAAGGTGGAGACATAATATAATATGTTATTATTAACCATCTATGTAATTCGTTTTTTTTTGTTATACAGTTTTTTAATTGTTTTGTTATAGGCACTGATTTTTATACAGCCAATTGTATTTGTTATTCGTCAGTGGTTATTATTTTGAATTTGAAATACATGCGAATATTTAAATCTGCCAAGCTTCATAACATTAAAATAATGACAAAAATAGTCATTTGAAAAATATATCAAAATTGTGACATGAATTCCGCCTGGCAGTTAGCATTTCGATATAGACGCGTATTGAAGAATTAATATTAAGTGTACTGCATAGGGACTGCTTATAGTTTTTTTTGTTATTGTTGTGTGACTGGTTTATTAGTGTATTCGATCGATCAATATTTAAATAACAATGGATGTTTTATCAAATGCAGAACTAACTGATATTGTGCTTATATACGGGGTAACTAAAGGTAATGCGTATGATGCGAGAGAACTTTATATTGAAAGATGTAAATATTTACCTCACCATATCCTCGGTACCAATTTTTCTTTCTTTAGTACGTCTATCGATTTTTTTTGTTTAAACAACTCGAATCGATCAGCTACCCTCTCAGTTTTTACATGTTCAAATATTTTCCCATATTTTAAATTTACCCTATAATGTACATTTCTATTGTTCTTATATAATATGTGTATATACGTATATGTACTTTTTTAAAAATTATTTTTTATATATTTCTTTAAATCGCATGTCACTGATATATAAATTAAAGAGTGGGACCGAAGAATCAAAATGACCAAAGTCAATCGGGTGGGATTCTGAGTAACAACTCGACCTAACAATTGCGTGTTAGTGTACCTGTATACTATAAACTTAAATATGTTGAGTATAAACTTAAAACTGTCTTAAATAATAGCCAAAAAATATATTTTAATCTTAATTGCAATATTAACAGGAATAGAATTTGGTATTTTTTTTATCCTAATGCGATTTGATAAACAGTTAGTTAATGGATGGATATAAACAAACAAACTTGATGGTTTGCCAACCCTTGAACACGCAACATAAAATTAACATTCGAAAAGCATGGATTTTGTAGATCCAGCCCACAAACATCGACATTGTTTAACCTTGTGACTTATTAAGAGTCATTGCGAATACTAAGCGAATTGGGAATTGCAAACGTTTGAATGGAATGGGCGAGTCTGAAGGGATTATTGGGATCCGTGGAAGACGAACAATTTCACCTTCAAACTGGCCATTTAAAATGATAGCTTCAAGAACATTGCCCATCGCTTGTCATTGCATAACTTTGGGGAATTCAAATTTCATAGTAGAGTAGGTTTGTGTTTTCTATGAATGTCAGTTCCGTCAAAAACTAATGTCATAAAATGTCACTGAAAGTGTTGAGGTATTAATATTTCAAATTCAAGTATAAATGATCAATAAAACAAATCGTACACTCTGAAGATCCTCAATGAAGGCGAAAGAACTTGTACTACTTCTAAGTGGTTCGCTTCTGTATATATGTCCAGATATGCAACTGGTAAGTGCGTCTTCCTTATTATTTACCCTTTTTACCCTTATTGATAACTTCAGATTTATATGTCCAGATATGCAAGTGGCGTTTTCCTTATTATTTACCCTTTTACCCTTATTGAGGACCTTCAGAATGCGAGTTTCGTCAAAACTAATGTCACATTAACGTGTCACTATGAGAATGGTGAGTATTAATACAAATTCAAGTATAATTGGCCAATTAAATAAATCTTACATCATTTTGAGGAACCTCAATAAAGGTGAAATAACTTATACAACGTTTAAGTGTTTAAGTGATTCGTTTCCGTATATATGTACAATATATATATATATATATATATATATATATATATATATATATATATATATATATATATATATATATATATATATATATATATATATATATATATATATATATATATATATATATATATTGTACATATATACGGAAACGAATCACTTAAACACTTAAACGTTGTATAAGTTATTTCACCTTTATTGACAGATATGCAAGTGGCGTTTTCCTTATTATTTACCCTTTTACCCTTATTGAGGACCTTCAGAATGCGAGTTTCGTCAAAACTAATGTCACATTAACGTGTCACTATGAGAATGGTGAGTATTAATACAAATTCAAGTATAATTGGCCAATTAAATAAATCTTACATCATTTTGAGGAACCTCAATAAAGGTGAAATAACTTATACAACGTTTAAGTGTTTAAGTGATTCGTTTCCGTATATATGTACAATATATATATATATATATATATATATATATATATATATATATATATATATATATATATATATATATATATATATATATATATATATATATATATATATATATATATATATATATATATTGCAAAAAGGCGTGTTGCTAATGTAATGGTTATTGGCCTAGAATTTGAAACTATATTTATCATCATCCAGTTTATATATGAGAGTTATTCAGACTTTTTTAAATATGCAGGGAATTTTCCAGACTGCATTACTCTTAATCCTGATTACTCGTGCATATGTCCCACACAGATTTCCGTCTATATACTTTTACCTGTATGTAGAAGTATATAGACGGAAATACATAAGCAAAAATAATAAATAGTTATTCATACTATTTAGAAGCTCTCAGTTAGGATCAACACGCTTTGCTTTCCCAAAGCCTTCCCAGAATTCTTTACGCCGCCTGGCTTGGCCGTTTTCCATTAATCTACATAGCAGCATCGCCTCTAAGGAAAATTGGCTAAGTATATTACAACGCATGAGTGTGGGCTAAATTACGGCAGTTGAGTGCGGTTTGAGACAGAGGGTCGGTCAGTCTGGAGTGGATACGATAATGGAATGGAGAAAAATAGCGAGGAGAACTCTGTTCTCGTCTCAGATGCAGGCCATGTTCAATCAATCATGATGAGAACAGTCGATAGCTGGATGGAAAACATACAGGTTGAATTTCAAAAGGCAATTGATTGATATTTATTACGCGGGAGACCTAAGGATGGAATAGCAAATATTTTATGTTATCTACCATGGGATAATACTGATTTATATTTATTCAAATTATTGACTTAATGGAGAAATTTAGACAGTTTCATACCATTGCAGGATTATATATATATATATATATATATATATATATATATATATATATATATATATATATATATATATATATATATATACAATGCAACAACTACAATGCACAAACATGCGAAAATTTGAAGATTTATATGGAACTCAAACACAAACAACTAACACCACAATTTATAAGATTCAGCTTAAAGAATATCACATTTCAAAGTAAATATATAGGGAAGAAATTCGATTATAAAGTACGTAAATTCAATTATTCTTTAATAAATCTATTATTAACAGATTGCATCAAATATTTAAATTAATTAAATCTAAAACTAAACAATATCCATTAAATATTAGTTTCACTTACTCCTCAAAATTGAATTAATACATCTTGAAATCAATTTCATAAAAAAATGGAGAAACAGTTTCTAACTTATAAAAATAAACCACAAACAAAAATTTATAAAATGGAACAAAAACAAAATTACAATAATAATGAATAAAATAATAACGTTGAAAATTGGGTTGAAAATATTTCAAACACAATAATCCCAAATAATATTAATGAAATATTAAGTCTAGGTCCAAACTTTTGCATCAATACCAACATAAATAACTTACCAATTCCAAATATAATAGCAAATATTGAAAATATGATAGAAACTAAACCAAATATTATAAAAAATGAAATTAGATCCAAAATTAACAATGTAGTATATGATGTTAAAAATAAATCATTTGATCTATTTTAAAATCGACAAATCATAAAAATGAATCGACAAAAAAATTAGGAAAACAAATAAAGTATACTTAACAATTTTGTAAAATTAACCCTCAAATTACTATTCTCAAACCAGATAAATCAAACAAAACTGTAATCATGAACACAAGTGATTACCAAGAAAAAAAATATCACATGCTAAATGATAATACAACATATCAACGTTGGAGAAATAATCCAACAAAAAAATAGCAAACTGAAAATAATAATTTAATAAAAAAATGGGAAGGACTATTACTATTCCACATTCAAAACATGTATTGCTGCAATAAAACTTAATAACCAAGGAAAACTATTCTGTTTAGAATTATATCACTATATACCAATATACCAATAGACCTTGTAAAAAATATAACAAATAAACGTTGGAACGAAATAAAAAATTATACTTCTTTACCAATAGAAGAGTTTTTATATGCCTTAGAACTCATTAAATTGCACATTTTTTCAATGTAATAATACATATTACAAACAAACATATGGCTGTGCAATGGGTTCACCAATATCCAGTACAATCGCAGAATTAGTACTAGAAGATTTAGAAAAAACTATAATTCCAACATTTAACTATAAAATACGATTTTTCAAACGTTATGTTGATGATTGCATAACTGCATTTCCAACTGAACATAAAAAATCGATTCTAAATATATTTAATAGTTACCATCCAAAAATACAATTTACAATTGAAGACGAATCAGAAAATACAATAAATTTCTTAGACTTAACTCTTATAAATATTAAAACTAAAATATTAACAAAATGGAATACAAAAACAACATGGTCTGGTAGATATACCAATTTCAACTCAAAAAACCCTTACAACCATAAAAAACTATAATAATTGGTATTGCAGACAGATCAATAAAACTAACGTCTGCCATTTTTAGAAAAGAATGCATAGAAAAAGCAAAAAATGTTATAATAAATAATACTATCCTTTTTCTCTAGTCAACAAAATTTTCAAAAACAGAATTCACAAATGCTACAATTCTCCATCACCACTAATCAATGCAACTAATACTCATAAAACATATATTGCCTTACCATATATACCACAACTATCAGTACATATTTCACACATTTTAAAAACATAATCTTCACACAGCACACAAAAATACAAACAACTTAAAATTCCTTTACACAACATTAAAAGACAAAAATCCACTTGAAGAAACTACACACTGTATATATACGAAATTCCATGTAAACAATGTGATGAAATGTATTACATTGGTCAAACAATGCAACTTCTTGAAGAACATTTAAAATGTCACAAATATTCAGCTAATATTACAGCTCTAAAAAACCATTCTAATGAAACAGGTCATCAATTTAACTACGAAAATACTAAAGTTATTAATAAAGAACAAAATTGTAAAACACGACTAATTATGGAATCAATTTATATGCAAAAAAATCCGAATGCATGTAATAACAAAAAAGATACAGAACATCTTTCTTCATTCTAGAATTTGTTAATATAAAAATATTAAATAAATTAACAAAAAACATTCTCTCTATATTTAAACTTATATACGTACATACATATCTACTTACTATAAATATACATCTACATAATATTAACATAACTAAAATTAGAGTAATAATAAAATATAAAATAGCATAAGTTCGTAGGATACTAAGTCGTAGTGATACTAATGGAACAGTCTAGTAACCTTAAAAATTAATTAAAACTGTCATTTTTACCTATGTCAAATATGTCACAAATAAAATACTCTTTTGAAAAAGGCCCAATTCTGTGGGAAGTAAAAGTACTAAAAATGCTAGTTCAAGTGCTTACGTTAAGGATAACACCTCTGACCATACCACTACCGATAACGAGCTCTTTCGTACATTCATTTATAAAAAAAAAACATCCTACGGTGAAATAGAAATCCGCTTACAAGAACATCGCTTTTTTGGAATTCCTATTTTTCTCGGTGTGAATAAAACTAAGTGTATAAATTATATATTCCAAATGTCACCATATACCTACTTTAATCACGTGACTCGAAGCGCCATGGCAAGTCTTTTTAGTTGGCCGTGCCAAGAAGTATAAACAGGAAAGGAGTGCTTAATCGGTTCTAGCCAATCAAATCTAAGAAGGTCACCAGAAAAGTAAAATTTTAAAACACTAAAATTTCCTCGATTTCAAGAAATATTTTTTAAGTGAATTAATTTTTCAACTTTTTATTGAATCTTTCTGATATCAATAGTATGGAACAGCACCGCAATATACATGTCCAATGCGTGCTTTTGCATTTCGCTAACACATGAATTGGTGGACCAAGAGGACGGCCAGTTTGACGTCCCTATCAAATCCCTCTACATTTTTTCTTGTGGTGGTTGGTACCTAAATCTAAGGTCTAACTGAACAGCCCTAATAATTGAAATTAAAGGATAGAGGTAGAACAAAAATTAGTCACCTATATATCACCTCGGGTTGGGTGAATCCTGTCTGATACAAAAATCAATAATTCTTTCCTATAAAAGTTTTCAAAATTATTTGATATTTTTTCTAAATTCGAAATTCCTTGATATTTTATTACCCTATGCGGTAAGCTTTCACTGCGATAGAATTCAAAAATATGCAACCCAAAATTCAGTTCAACAGATAATTTCAACCTTTTCCCAATCAAATCCATTATTATTCACCTTGCGATAGAGATTTGATGAGCTGATGTAGAGCACCCTTAATATCATAACCTTTATTATTACTAAATATGTATTGAAATAACAAAATGATCTAATATAAGTAAGACAGTTTCAAATTAAGTATTCTCCATTTACCTATTAACAATATCTCAGACCCAAATATTAAATAAATTGGAAAAATTTTATAGGAAAGAATTATTTATTTTTCGATTTGATCTGGTGAAAAAACATTTGTAAAAACATGTTTTACTTGTTTTACGTAAAAGAGATTAACTTAGAATCGTGTACATTTCAATTCTAATGCTACTTGCCAAAAATTGACTCATTACAACAAGTATGGAGCTCGAAATTACAAATTTACTGAATTTACCAATATATACTTCTTTTAAGTGCGAATATAGCAGATGCTTCTTAGATCGTTTTTCCGTGTTGCTGTGGATACCATAATGAAACAATTGGGGACACGTGTACGTGGCAAATTAAAAGGTATCGATTGCACTTCAGGCTGAGAGTAGGGAAGAGATGCAATAATAGAATGGCAGAATGAACTGCTGGGTATCTTAGTATCTGTCGGAAAAGAAAGCTTTATTCAATTAGACATCAATCAGAATTAGAACGATTAGTCTGGAGATAAACTGGACACAGTGTACTTCAATCAACGTTTCGGTAACCTGGTTACCGCAGTTATCACAGAGACACAGCAGTTCTACCCAGCTTTACTTTAATTATAACCACTTGGGCTAGTTAATGGAAATCACTTGTTCGTCTAAGTTGGACTGAAGTCTACCTGAAATTAGTTTAATCGCTAAATGAGAAATGTCTGATGGTCTTGCTAGGAAAAAGCAACAGGCTTCACTATAATTCTAAACTAGATAATGTATATGTTAAATATCCTTTGAGACTTGGGTTTAGAGTATCGGCTATATTCAAATGTAATTCGCAGAGGTGGATGTAGTGGAGTGGATCGGGAGGGAACTACGAGTCGAAAACAGAGAATTTAAAATTTTTTTTCCTCAATCCATCAAATCTAGTCCTTCCGTCATTTTGGCATGGTTTGTGCAGACGGGGTCAAGGACGGGGTAGGGGGAACGGTCAATTAAAAGTAGGGGGAATGGTTTTTAATGCAAATCACGGCGGCTTTTGACTTTATAGAAAAAAGACACAAACGCTCATTTAACTCTGAGCGAAATCGGATAATTAGTTCGCGAGATATCGCGAATCGTAGTTACAAAAATAGGAAAAAACAAATTGGTTTTTCATCGAGGGGGAGCAGAGTTAGGGGCTTAATTTTTTTTTGTGGAAGAGCTATTATGTAGAAAATGCGAGGTCGCAGGCTGAGTTGGGTGGGATAACTAGGAGAGGTGGAGAAGGGAAAAAGGAATAAAATGCCCATAACCTCTCTGAATATTGCCTGATCTTAAAAAATCAAATGGCTTTCCCTTTCTCTCTTCATATGCTATATGGCATCAACAAATATTTCTTTGGTTGCAAACAAACGTCTAGCGCGTAAAAAACGATTTGCTGTTTTTCGGTATTTCCAGTATGACGGAAGTGGGAGAAATATGTTTTTACCAGTCGATATCTGTTTTTTCGACCTTTAATTACGGCCCAACTAGATCAAAATTGGATAATTAGGAGAGGTGCTAGGGGACTTCAAAGTTTTTACCATGAAGCAGGAAAATGAAGAGGAGTGGGGGGCTCTGGCCAGGCTCAAACTCAAGGGGAAACATTTTTCTTTCTCTCTGATATTGACCGATCTAAAAAAATTAAACGGCGTTGTGTTAGCTTTGTTTGTTTTCATCGGTTTCAAAAAAGGAGGAGGTTTTGAGTTCGATTCGTGTATTTTTTTATGTATTTTTATCCATTACTCTGGAGCGGCTCAAGCAAATTAGATACGATTTGCTGGATGCTATAGGATATACTCACCCATTTTATATAAAATTTTTATTTTGTAAAGGCAAAAGCCGCTGAGATATACAGTAAAACGATTTTTACATGCATTTAGTTGAACGTCCCCCTCGGTCCCGTCTGCACAAGCCATGCCAAAATGATGCGGGAACACGACTTGATAGAATGGGCAATAGCTATTTATGTAACCAGTTGGAAAAAGCAGTATTTTGTGTAACGAGCAGATTTCTGCCTCAAAAGGATGCGAGTTACACGAAATAGATCTTCCCAACGTGTTTCATACATGATTTTTTCTAATTTCGACCAATTTTATATTTTATGAGAAGAAAACTGATTTTTTTACATGTAAAAACAATACACTTTCATAGTTTGTCAGGTCTAAATAACCTACTATGAAGTGAACTTTACAAAACCAGTTGCGTAAAATTTTACTTTTTGAGCTGGTTGTGAAAAGTCAAAGGGGTTTGAAAAGTGTCACTTCTAACGTCAAAGGGGTTTGAAAAGTGTCACTTTAATTGACAAAATTAGGAATCAAAAGTTTTGAATTTGATTGTCTGTTTTCGAAACCCAGATCCACTCTACTAATGGTGCTTGTTTGTTGACGTTGATTTAAAATTTTCTTTGTACGGTTCAAACAGTTCTTGTACCTGTTTTAATAATCGTGAGTTGTTTGATGTTTACAACGTTAATTTTTATTATTCGAATCTTGTACGTCAGTGAAGAATGATATTCAAAAGTAACCAGGAGCGGCTCGTCGAGGTACGCAAGGTAGGCACCACCTACCCTTAAAAATTCGTTCGTCCCTCGTTCCTCAAAACCATTACATTAATTAATAATGTTACGTATTATAAATGAAATAGTTTTATATATTATTTAATTTATCTGTCGTTGTAAATATTGGAAATTCGCATTGAAGCGATATCCTTTTTATATTGTTTTTACCAGGTTTTTACGTAGCTTTTTGTACACAACGTGTATGAATAGACATTTATATTTCATTATTAACTTGACCGTATATATGTAAACATCTAATGCGATATGAAGTTTATGTTTAAGATTCCCGTTTATATTATTATTCGAGGATAAAATCATAAAAACTACAGTGCAGTTTAGCAATAACAAGTTCCGGGCATTGAATAAAAAAATGGCAGATAATCAATCTTATTATGGACAAGTGTGGGAATTTACGCCGAAAATGTAGTAGTAAATGCTATTCAGGATAATAACAAAAAAAGAGTATATTACTTAACTCCATAGACGAAGAAGCATAGAAATTAATGTAGAACTTGTGCCGTTCCAAGATTCCAAAAGATAAAACGTATAACGAACTCAAAGAGTTATTTAACAAATATTTTAAGGTTGCTGAATCCCCATTGGTAGCGCGTGCAAAGTTTTTCGCATCTCAGTAAAACCCTAATAAAAATGCAAATGAGAGGTCTAGCCTTAAATTGTAAGAAAATTGATTTGATGTTAGGTGACCGATTTATTATTGGTTTCGACAAGGGACAAATTCAGGTCAAATTGTTTAAGGAAAAAATCACGTGCAAATTTGCTGACGTCATAGAAGTAGCAGTTGCAGAAATGGCGGCTAGTGAGACTTCCGGTACGTACGACGCATCACTTCCAGGTGTCAACGCATGTTCCGCACGCATCACTTCCAGGTGTCAACGTCAGAAACCTACATCATCTCCGCAGAAGACAAGTGAAAAATGTGTTTGTTGTGGTATAAATAACCACGCTACAAAAAAGTGTCTGTTCCGTGTTTATGTGTGTAACCTATGCCAAGTGAAAGGGCATTTAGCACATGTGTGTCCAAGGAAGAAAGATAATAAAACAGGTACCTAATAATTCTAAACATAGAGATGTAAAAAATTTTATAGAAAGTCAAGATATTTTCAGAATAACTGAAACAAAACAAATGAATAGTCCTGTTAATAATCCATTTCTGATTGATATAAAAATTGATATTGTTTATTATAAATTTCAATTAGACACCGGCTCAGGTATAACTGCCATATCTGATACATTTTAAAAGAAATTTTTTTCCTAATTTTAACATGTAAAGTGGTACTTTTCAAAACCCTTTGACCTTCGGAAACGTCTTACTTTTCACAACCAGTTACGAAATGTAAAATATTACGCAACTGGTTTTGTAATAGCTATTTATGTAACCAGTTGGGAAAAGTACTATTTTGTGTAACAGAGCAGAGCAGATTTCTGTGGATCAAACGCTAGTAAGTTCCGCAAAAGGATGCGAGTTACCAAAAATAGTGCTCGTCACTTTCATAGCTTGTCAGGTCTAAATAACCTACTATGAAATGAACTTTACATAACCAGTTGCGTAATATTTTACTTTTCGTAAGTGGTTGTGAAAAGTAAGACGTTTCCTAACGTCAAAGGGTTTTGAAAAGTCTCACTTTACATGTCAAAATTAGAACTTCAAATAATACATAATACGATGAAATGAACTTTTATTTCATAGTTGGTTATTTGAACCTGATAATCTATGAAAGTGAGAACCTGTCATACCGTTATAACCTACTGGATTGTTTTTAAACGTATAAAATTCAGTTTTCTTCTCATAAAATATAAAAATTTTGAAAATTAGAAAAAATCTTGTATGAAACACTTTGGGAACTCGCACCCTTTTCCATCCATACTACATTTCCATTCTCGCACACATATTTAGCTATTATAGGTATACGTTACTCCGGCCTAACAAAACTTCAAAGGTATATAATGGCGAAATTATGTCTACTATAATAAGTTACAATGATGTAATATTTAATTTTTTACTTTTTAAATATTTTTGTTGTTAAAAATGGTGGTCCTCCAATTTTGGGTAGAGAGTTTACGAAATTATTATTTTTTCTATAAGCCAGGTACATTTTTCAGCAGAATCGGATACTATTTTGCATTCGAAAGTACGAAAGTAGTAAAGGCACGGTATCTTTAAAATTAAAAGATAATATGATTACACCTAAATTTGTTAGAGCAAGACCATAGCCTTTTGGTATTAGAGATAAAGTAGAAGAATAATTAAATATATTAGTAAAATTAAATGTACTCAAATCTGTGGAATATTCTCCTTGGGCTACGCATATAGTGCCTATTATTAAAAAAATCCGGTGCTGTACCAATTTGTGGCGATTTCAAAATAACAATAAACCCTGCCTTAGAAATAAATCAATTTCCTATACCGCGGATCGTTTATTTGTTTTCTAAATGGTGGTATACTATTTTCAAAAATAGATCTGTCGCAAGCATATGCTCAGGTATGTTTAGACGAATACTAAAGAGTTGGTTACAATATCGACTCAGAAAGGGCTTTTTCAGTATCAGAAATTGCCATATAGTGTGTCATGTGCACCTGCAAAGTTTCAAAAAATTATGAAATCGTTAGTTCATGATGTTGAAGGTTGGGTTCGTTTTTTAAACGATGGACTTGTTTGCGGAAGATATGATATGGATCATAAATCGAGGTTAGAGCAAGGTTTAGATAGGTTAATAAATGGATTAAAAGTTGAGAAAGAAAAATGTAGATTTTTTCAGGATAAAGTATGCTATTTAGGATACATTATATCTCTAGATACCTCTCCGGATAAAATTGAGGCAATAAAAAATGCTCCTGTGCCTAAATCGGTCATGGAACTTCAGTCTGTATTAGGCACGATCAATTATTATGGCAAATTTTTACTAAATTTAGCGACATTACTATATCCTCTTTATGAACTTTCAAAAAAGGGTCAAAAATGGTGTGGCAAAATTAGTGTGTTTAATAAAGCATTCAATAAAGTAAAGAATATTTTGATATCGCCTGATGTTTTAACACATTGCAACCTAGATCTCGAAAATGGATTTACCACCGATGCGAGTCCATATGGCATTGGATGTGTACTTTCACATATATTACTGGATGGCACGGCGAATGCAAAAACCAAAAATGGTTTAATTCAGGTTGCATTAATGTCATGACATTAGGTGACATGTCATGTTCATTATGTCAAAACACTGTAATTCGTGGTGCCGAAATAGTGTGGAGTGATTAATCACCAGCATATGGACGCTCAGTGAGATGAGGTGCGAAGGAAACGAAATTCCATAGGCGTATCATTTTAATGGAGTCATTTTTGATCATTTTCAGTTCTCCTCCTCTCAAATTCGGTCGCTTACGATTGGAATTATTGGCAACTACTCGCATTCGTCGCTTACACTCGCGTATAACACAATATTATAATTACATCGCGAATCAACCATACATAAGACAAAATGAAACGCCACTGTCGCGCCAAAACATACATGCATGAAACAGCGCCTGCGTCAATATATCCAAGGAAATCCCGCGTCTTTACCTTTGACCAAAGAAATTTAATTTAATTTAGAACCGCCTAAAACCTGAGAGCGGTGCGTTACTAATGAGTTCTGCTCACCATTTCTATAGAGTGTACACAAATTTGCACACTAAGAAATTCTGTGATCTATTGCAAATAGGCAGACCGTTCAATTGTGATGGTGGTGTGATATTATGTATGAATCACTCCACACTATTTCGGCACCAGGGTATATTAGAATGACAGACACATGCAAAAAAATTTCATTGCACTAGTGCAATAAAGAGCCAGTTTCTGCATTAAATATAGTTCAATGAAGTTTTGTTTTTTGCATGAACGTTGAAAAATAGTATTATTTATTGAAATAGTTTTGTGGACTTACACATTTCTAGCGTCTGATCATCTATATACATACACTCTTCATCTTGTCTTGATGCTGAATAGTGTTTGCAATATAACTTGTAGTTAACGGTATTTTATCGTTTATCGGATATCAATTCAGCTCTTTTGATGTTGCAATAGATTTGCAATAGAGTAAAATAAATATTCGGAATGATTTACTGCGGCAATACCAGAAAACGTAAATCGATTCAGGTATTTTGACGATCAAATCCGATTTCAACTTTCACTTGTGGAAAAGTAAAAACGGATTTACCTCGACCTTCTGGATGGCTCTAAAAACGCGTCTCGGCGTACTCAAATGTACATCACCCAGGGAACTAATATTAATCCGCACTCTGGTATAAAAACAAAGCTAAGCAATCAGCCCTACGCCAGGAAAAGCAATCTCCGATAGCGAGAACAAATCCAATAACAACCTTCAATGTTCCAGTTTAAGTTCCGGTGTCTCTTCGGGGCCCGGATCACCAGCTATATATTGACGACATTCCTGGCTAGCCGCGGGGTATTAACGCAACTATAGAATTGATTTTACCGCATACATCGACGGCTCTCAGGGTTGGGCGATGGATTTATATTATTAGGCCTGTTAGTCTCAACGAGCTGTTTTATCGTGGAGTGGGAAATTAAATGTATTAAGATACTGGCATCACTGTTTTTTGTTCGTTTGCCGATAGATTATTTAAATTATGCAATTTTGCTATCCGAATCAATAGATGAGTATGAGGAACAGAAGAAGACCAAGTAATTTCTATAAATTGCAGTAATTTATTTATAAGTAAACTAGCGGACACGTTATCCTGTTCAGACGTTGTAAATCCTAAAGTAAGTAAACTAGCGGACACGTTATCCTGTTCAGACGTTGTAAATCCTAAAGTTATTAAAAAAAATAATAAAAATGTTTGGACCGTTTTGATGAAAAAATATGTAAAGAAATATATTTTTAAAATACCTGACGCCACCACGCGTACAGTTATCACAACTCGACCTATCAATTGTGTGAGAATGTATAATATAAATTTAAAAGTGTTGAGTATAAACTTAAAACTGTCTTAAATAATAGCAAAAAAATCTAATCATTTTCAGATGCATATGTACAAAAATTTGATAGTTTGCCAACCCTTAAACACGCAACATATAATTGACCATGCGAAATGCACGGATTTTCTAGATCCAACCCACAAATTGACATTGTTCGGCCTTGTGCCTTATTAATAGTAATTGCGAGTGCCAAGCCAAATGTTGGAATGGTATTGCCGGCAAGTTCCACTTGAAACTTGCCTTTTAAAATGGTAGCTTCAAGAACATTGGTTATAACTTTTTTATGGCTTATGGCCCATCACGTGTCATTGCATAACTATATATCTTTGGAAAAAGGCGCACGCAAATGCACTGACTGTACTCAAATATATTCATTATTGGAAGTTGTTATGGATCGCGATATACTCCAATCTCCCAAATAAATTTTCTCTCCAAATAGGTATTAATATCTCCGAATTGTATTAAATATACATGATGTTTTTAAATTGGTGGGAAAGATTTTATTGTGTTTTTTTTAGTAAACTAACGGGGGTTTTCATATTTTTTCCTAAATCCGTTCCTCTCCAAGTTACAAGGTAAAGAAATTGTTTTTATTTATTTTCTCCACTATGGAATAATTTAGAAAAATTATTCCATATTATTTGGCATAAAAGTTGCACTAATAAAATGACAAATTGTTACTGTTTTTGTAACTCTGATAAAACGGGGTAAAAACCAACCCCTATAATATATTCATCAGAAATTTTTAACGTTTCGATATTTCATAACTTAAAAAAATATTATACGCAAACAGTATTTATGCAACTTTCTTGTATTGAGTTTTTTCTGAAAAATTGATAATTTGCTTACAAATATATTAATTACACGGTTATCAAGGGTACATGCATGTAAGGATATTTTTTCATTTTATCGTATCGTAACCCTCTAGAGATTAGAGGAAACAAGATTGAAGATTGAAGCCACCTTTGAATATAATATGTCTAAATATAGAAATGTTGACGTGTTAAAAAGTTTAGAAAAATATTTAAGGGGTTAGTTTATTTACACTAAAAAATAAATAAATACAATTTTTCTACCCCAGCTTCAGAGCCCTGTAACTTGGAGGGGAAAAATATATATAACACCCCCTTATTTTTTGGTGAAAATCCCCTTAAAATCGATCTCATCTATTTAGGACAGTTAATTTATTAATAGTTTAAATTTATTAATATTATTAATAGTTTAAATTTATTAATATTATTAATAGTTTTAATTTATTAATATACTAGAATTATCTAGCGAAATGAATACATGACAATTATGCTACTTCTGGTGTACACCTGACTATGAGCATCTCAGAAATTTCCCTCATAACTTGGAACACAAAGACTCTAAACACCTCTGTAATATATAGGTATTCATCGCGTGGGATATTCGTGTTTGATATCACAAGGAATAATGAGTCTATATAATGCATAACCCTGGGCAGGATCCTATGGAATTTCCTTTTCAAGGTGCTAAGAAATACGCTTAATAATTCTACCTTAGTTGGGAGCCGTGCTTGAGACGTCAGAACGGGAAAGGAGGAATTATTAATGGCCACACAGAATTGGGAAACATATTACAGATGCATTATTATATTTCGACTTATAGTATTGAAAATACTACTGGGCGCGTATATATGGGACCCTTCTCGGGAAAAACGTATGGGACCTCGACAGATTAGTTGCAGAGATCACGGAGTATAATATATACATTTAGTCAGAGAACGAGCAATGTCTAAGATGTCTAAAATAAACTATTCTTATGTAAATCGACCTGACGGATCCGATTTTGGATTAGATAACTGGCTTGGTTTTTAACATAACGGTGCCGCAATATAGAAAAAAACTATGCCGGCCGCTGCCGGTCACGTACTACACAAGCGGTCTATGCTTCGCTTGTGAGCGCCGTAATTTGTATTGTACTAATAGTATCCAATTTAACAATCGTGATTTTATTTCGAAGTGTATTCAGTAAATCGTAATTTTGATCTTGGCCCTTATACACTATTTTCAATGTTCTGGAAAGTTCTAGAACCTTATCGATAATTGCATCCCATTCTAGATTGTTCTCACTTGTTCCGTCTCATTCTATATTGTATACAAGGCATCTTGAAGGGGTAGTCTACATGTTCATATACCGCAACTATTCTAAATGGGACTAGGGGCGTATCTCGTTTATTTGAAGTCCTAGAGGGTTGAGAATTCGCCCTTGAGGTGTTATATTTAGCATCCCCAGATGCGATGTTGCCACATCGTCGTGGGAGGTGTTGCCAGAGTGTGCAATTTTTCCCTAGATCTAGGGAATTTTCAATATATCATGCATAATCGCTTTTGATGATTCCGTAACATTAATAACACACTTCAGTGATCAAGAGGTTTCAAATTTAATATATTTAGGTACTTTTAAAAAATAAAACAAAAACTACCATACAAACTAATGTTACTCACCTAATGTCAGTTTTAAAAGTTGGAAATATATGCGCTCGTAATTCGTCCATATTTCCCATAATATTTGGCCGGCCCGGCCGTATAAATTTTGAAAATATGCTCTTCAACTTGTCCATAGAGTTTCCGATATTTGGTACCTATTAATACTTAAATATCCAAAGTGAATCAGATCTAAACATACTTCATTAGAAATTGCAATTTTTAGAGCTTTTCTTTTGCCCCTTCTGAATGGGAATCTCGCCGATTCGCACCCACTTAGGGTAATAACTGCTAATAAAATCCCAACTGAATGTTTAGCATTCTGATAGGTTAGTGACTTAAAGTTAGTGGTTAGTGACTGAAATATCATACGACATGGTACATACTTCTGATTATTTTACATCCATATTTCTGTCAGTATAATAGGAGGATAGTACATTGGTAATACAAAAATGTCTGTATCTATAGCATAATTTAAAAATCGTTTATATCTGTTTTTAAAATGATCAATAATAATAATAATAGAATACATGAAGAAAAATGTAAATATTATTTATGTTCATTCATCCATTCATCCACGCTACATTTCATATGGCAAACGAAAAATTCAATTACGCGCGATAGCGGCACAAAGGCATATCAGTTGAATATTCGCATTATCATATCTCAAAATTATTATATTGATGTGATATTATTACATTTGATATGTTTTTATTTTTTTATTTTATCACTAATCGCCAATGGCAACTAATGCAAATGCTGAAAATACTTATCATCCTAGTCACAAGTAATTGGACTTCAAGAGCATTATAGTTACATCTGTTATTTTCAGTACGCTGAATATACTCGCGAAAGATGCAAGATCTGTGAATTTTTTGTTAGTATTCAAAACGATGGTAACTGTTATCTGAGAATATCTTTATATAGTGTGTTCACTAAAAAATGAGAAGCACTTCAAGAAAATATGGTCATTTCAGTCAACTTACGTTAATACAATTTTGCTTGCTTAAGGAGTTATAGCCCCCAGAATACACCTACTCATATAATCATTCATTTTTTTTTTGATAATTTATTATTTGGGTAATTTTACTAAAATTTTCGAAAATTTATAAACACGAATAACTACTTGTTTTTTTGCGATAAATGTATATGACGTTCTGCAAGCGCTTGCCACTGCATTGTTTCTTTCAGATTTTTTTTAAGATAGATGTTTTTGGAAAATGATGTTATTTTAGAACAGCATTCGATATGATTAGGAAACTAAAAAAACAAAGCTATTCCTGAAGTGTGGCCCGTTCTTTAGTAAACACCCTGTATATATTCTCACATGTAGAAGTAGATCACAAAATGTGATATTATTTTCATATGAAACGCAGATAAAAAGTATACAATACAGAGTCCTTGAATTAAATCAGCATACAAATCATTTGTTTTCAAATCTTCTTTTAATTGTTTGAAAAATGATGTTATTTTAGAACAGCATTCGATTTGATTAAGAAAATAAAAAAGCAACCACTTAAACTAAAAAGTAAACAAATGTTGTACTAAGAAGTTGACTGAAATCATCTTATTTTTGCCTTAGGAAGCTATTCCTGAAGTATGGCCCATTCTTTAGTAAACACCCTGTATATATATATATATATATATATATATATATATATATATATATATATATATATATATATATATATATATATATATATATATATATTCTCAAATGTAGAACAAAATCACAAAATTTGGTATTACTTTCATATGAAATGCAGATAATAAATATGCAATACAGAGGCTTCGAGTTAAATCAACATACAAATCATTTGTCTTCAAATCTTCTTGTAATTATTTCAATTAAAAATCATATATAATCATATGTTTGTCTTATCAAATATCTCCAAAAAAGAACAATAAATGTATGCGGCTATGTCTTGGACGAGTTGGATTTTGTATGCTTTTAAACCAATATCATTAAATTATTAAATCGTGTATAACATTAAATCGCCACTAATTAAAAATTAAATCGCCATTAAATCGTGTATAACATCCTGTATTTCATTATTCTATTCACTTCCTTTCTTGATTACCTTTCTATCTAAATACAATCACGCTTGAGCGTGATTAGTCACGCGTAAATTTCACGGTGATATCATTAGTGACGTCACCGGAAAAATAGTATAAATATGGTAGATTTTGTAATTTAAGATTAGTTTTAATCGTCTCCGGATGATGCCAACTTGGTTGGCGAAACGCGCGTCGAGCGAAGTGAAAGTGTTTTGGTGTTTGTGGAAACTACTCCGAGTGTTACAGTTATATCAAAGGTTCCACCCCTATCCAGTAATACTTTTTACAAAAATTTAATACTGAACATCACGAAAACAATCTAACAATAAACAAATAAAAGAAAAACTTCCACCACGTAGTATGATGACGTAATTCCCCAAATAGGTTTTAAATGTGTCTGGTCGACTTGCTGCCATTCTTCAATTAGCTATTCATTCATTAACCTTCTGCAAATTTACAGGAGCTGGTACACGAGATTGTACTTTCCTCCCAGTAACCTAGAAAAACCCAAATATATTCAATTGGGTTTATGTACGGATTTTGAGGAGGCCAATTCATTACTGGGATTTCAATGAAACAATTTTTTTCATTCATGAATTTCAATTATCATGAATCAGCATAAAATCGTCTCCAATGAACTAAATATTAATGCTCTCGAAAGTATTTAATACTCGTAGTTACATCAACATTAACTTGATAACTTAACAACATTGATAGAAGCAGACTTCTTTGCATCCCCTAACATTGGAAGGCTATACACTGTACTTGACTGGCGTTTTGACAAGCAAGTTAGATTATCACCATCAATATGAAACTTTGATTTCTTCAAATAATGACTTCAAAATATCTAGTTTATAATGTACAATAGTATCTATTGATCACCAACTGAACTGAGGCAACTGAAAAATCACCATTAGATATGATTAATCATTAGAAATTTGAAACCGTTGTAAATATGTTATAACGCATTATAGATATATATATATATATATATATATATATATATATATATATATATATATATATATATATATATATATATATATATATATATATATATATATATATATATATATATATATATATATATCTACATCCAACTGAACGTTTAAAGTAAATAAACATTGAAATGCTACGTCCTACGCTGCTTCTTGAAATGCACTTGTATTGATCACCACTTGAATTATCACCTTTAAGGTAATATAAATTGTCGACGATAATAGTAATATTCACTTACAGCACCAAAAGTATAATAATTCATAATCCCATTACGCGCGATTTGAAATCTCCCCCAGTTAACCGAAACATCCTTTATCCTTGCTCCTGATCCGTAATGTAGGTGCCCCTTTAATGCTGCCACCAGACCACACCCTTTGCCAAGCCTACTATCTACAAACCGGCGAAAACACTCAATATGTCTACATACCTTATGTTATGGACCTATTCAGAAACCGCCGCAGACGCGTCTCTTTATTATTTTATTCCAAATATGTCTCCTCAATATCGAAGGGAATAATGCAGAAAACATAATTGAAATTCAAATTGATTTCATAAATATGATAAATACTCGCATGCATTATGGCAATGTAGGGTGAAAGTTGATAAACAGTCAATTTTGTATAGCCAGTTGCGTGTTATTTCCTTATTATAACGCTCTGTCTTTAAAATTAATTGATCTGAAAATAATTGACATAATTTTGATATTGCGCACATTTGCCGTTTGCGTTTTCTCATATTTCGTACTTGCCAATACATCTTTAGAATATCCAATATAGAGAAAAAATGGCACAGTCTACCCTAATCAGTAAATACTTAACATACTTCATGTATAACTTTACCACTATAGTTTAGTTTGGTGTCATATATTCTATATTTATTTAGTTTGAGATGTATCTGATGTAATTACTTCCTCGTTGAGAGATTTATTGTCGTTGCGGTTGCGGCGGGACCATGGTATAATTATTTTGGTTTATCTCCTTTTTAGCTTCTGCTTTACATTTTCCTAAATATCTGATCCTCTATTGGTGCGATCGGAATGGAAGAAAGGCAAAATTTAGATCTTTGTGTGAGTTACATAACCAGAACAAAAATGGGACGAAAGCAATCAGTAATTTTTCATATTCTTTTAATTTACTTGGCTTAAGCGCAAACGCTTGTGAACGAATGAATGACAGTTTTCTACCAAATGGGCTAGTCGAGTTTATGTTTTATTGTTGTATTGGTTATTTTTTTGAAACACTGAGAACGGAAAATAAAGCGCGGATAAATTCGAAACTTTGTTTCTACCAAGCAGACAAAATATTGTAGGAGTTTCGAATTTGTTTTCAGTACACATCAAACGAACTAGCCGTGCCCAAAATGTCTAGAGAAGATTACTTTCTTATGCTGGGTGGTGGTAGGTTTTTGCTGTTATATTATGTGTTGAGGTTATTTTTAGTAATGATTATAGTTTTTAAATATCGCCACAATATATTTATATATTAAGATATTTAATAATAAATATATTTCTTTCATACGGGGGTCCAAAAGCGCAATAATTTTGTTATATGTTTTGCTATTTACTATTCTCTTTATTCTATTTTTGTAATCTAACTTCTCAGGTTCCCTCAAATTCCGATGTTCCGTCTGTGCATCTATTAAAATGCTAATTTCTTCGATTCCACAATTTTTTTTCTCAGGCACAACCTGTAAATCAAATGGTCTCACACGTCCGCCTATTTACGCGAATTTGGCTGGAAGTAGTATCGCCCTCAACGTTTTACATGCAGTCCAGAATAAATATACCTATTATCCAGCCAAATTTAAAAACACATGTATTATTGGAAAAAGAGTTCAGGTAAAAATTATATTAATTCGTTAGTATAGTTCACCATCTAAGGTTTCATATTTAGTCTCCCATTATTTATTTTAACCTTTCTACCGCAAGTCAGGAATCATAAACTAACACTCGCGATTCGCTGTTTCCACTAGACAGACACAGTTCGTAAATACGTTGAAACTCTTTGGCATTACCGCTTGTCATTACTTTGGCATTACCTACCGCCGAAATTTTATTAGTCGGGTACTATTAGGCATCGTAGAGCAACATTACGTCAAAATATAGTTTATTTTTTATTGATTCATAACAGGGTAAAGTAAGTAAATTTATCGTTTTTAAAACATATTATTTTTTATATTTTGTGTGTTTGACGCATTCTAGATCTGAACGCGAAAATAATATATGTTCTTTTAAAAAAAATGGTTAACGACGATGAAATCAATAATCTTATATTAATCTTATATTTATTGAATATTATTTACTTCATTGTCCACAAGTCCACATGTTTATCATTCCATTTTTATATGCACGTAGGTATTCGATATTTTTCTTCTGCTATTTCATATTGGACTTGTGTTTTCCTATTTTCTCTTTTATATTGCATCTTTTAACATGTTCTGAGGAGACGATTAATGTTAGAAGAAAGTTGATGCTTCTTAGGTCAAGGTCACGGTACTATCCTTTCATTCGGGTTCTTTTTCATCTTTCTGTCAAGTTTTAAGATTTTTGTATGCTTATACAATAATACTGCTCTCGAAACTAAAAAAATAATTATAATAATTATAATAAATACATAATTCACCCATTTTAGTTACAAGTCATCTTTTTGACATTTATATTAATTGCAAAATGCGTTTTTCTACAAGCTTTATTTAACTTGCAATGTTTGTGAGTATATTTGTTCGGGTCAAATCTTCTCAACCGATTGAGCTGAAATGTTGCATACACGTTTAGTTTGGATGACAATGCATGGGTAAGTGACGTTATTCTAAATCCAATATGGCGGGCCGCGCAAGATGGCGGACTAGTTATTTTATAAGCACTTCCATGATATGGGCTTCAAATTAAAGGTTTTGTTGAGAAGAATACAACAATAAATTGACGTCACCCTAAATCCAATATGGCGGACTCCCAAAGATGGTGGACAATGTTTTTTGTATGCACCACCATAATATGGATATCAGATGAAGGAGTTCAAGAGAAAAAATTCAAAATGGCGGAAAACAAGATGTCCGCTGTACCAATTTTAAAGAGTTATAATTCGGCCAAGATTAGGGATAGTTTAGTGGAGCTCGAACAAATGTTGTCCGACAAGGTCAATTGCTGCAGATGAAAAATTTCAAGATGGCGATGAAAAATTTAGTTGCTCCAATCCGTCTGAAATTTTATTATTCCGGAGTTTTTGTAGTCTCCGATTACGATTTTGGGGTCGAAATGTTCGGGTCAAATTTTGCAACTTAATTTTAAAAGTACGCCATGGTTGGCTTCCTACTACAACTTGTGTATTTTGACGAGATGGGCGTCAATAGTATTAGTTTGCAACCTGTCTAGCAGATGAAAAACTCCAAAATTAAACCCGGAACTGAGTCTCGTTGGGCACAAGTATAAGTAGAGTTAAGTAGATGCAAATCACTAGAAGGTCTCCTTATTTGAGAACGGGATTGTACTAAATTGCCAGGCAAACAACCATGCAAAAATGATACATTAAGAAAAATGAAGAGACTTAAAAACTTGTCCAGCGGTAACTAAAAAATAAAAAATAATTTAATAGTAAAAAAACATTTTTAGAAACATTTTTTTAATCTTTTATTTACATGGTCTAAAAAGAAGAAAATAAACTTTAAATTAAATTAAATCCATCAATTTAATGCATTATATTACATTATTATTAAAGTGAAATTTTAAATTAATGGTATCTACAACCAAACGAATAACTGTATTTATGATAAATATTGATGGTACAAATTGCAAATTTATTATGAAAAAATCCTGCCAAGTTTTCTTTATTAGATGCTTCACAATTCGTGAAAAACTGTGTAATAAAGCAGGAATCATTGCAATATTCGTAGACGTAGGTATAGTTTGTAATATAACCCGAGCAAAAAAACCTCATTATATCGATCTCTTCACACGTGAATTTACGCAAAACAAATGATTTTATATACATCGCCCATCACATTATGACATTATAATGTAGTATAACAAAATATTGATCACACTGTATACCTTTTGTCATACCATAAAACAATTGGATGGTGAATGTGATGCAGAATAAGAATGTTTCCTATTCCAATATTACGAGTTCATTTTGTGGGTATCCTTTGAAAATTTTTTATGTCTCATATTTCGATGTTACAAACAGTACTCTTGACGCAGATTTCTGTACGAGTATATGTTTTATTTTCCTCGGATTCTTCGCACCGTGACTTTTCAACAATTATTATTGTAAATCTTCACTATTTTCCAGCAATGCAGGTATTCTACACGTATGCATGTAGGCTTCTGGTACATCGTAGATGATGTATAAAAATATGACCGGTTTATAGCTCAGTCGTTGAGTAAGAAATTATAAATAGGTACGAGAGTCAAATTCTGGATTTGAGATATATTATGAACAGGGCGTTAAACTTGTAGAATGGATACGCATTTCTCGATAAGCGTTGTGTCCCATTAATTTCTTCTTCACGGGTGCAGTGAGTGCATAGCCAGTTAATTATCTTCACAATAAATGATACCCTCCCAACAAAAGATATTTAGTTAAACGTTACCTAAGTACCAGCTTTACATATAGATGCATGAAAAAAGGCCAGAGCTGTAGAATTGTTATTCATTATCCGATTCAAAAATCCACAGAAATGGATCCAAACCTACTATAACATGACACTACGAAATATTTTTTTATTGTATTGCATTAGAAAAAATACATTATTTATTTATTTTTTTGACCTGGAACATGACACAACGGTGTATTAGTACTATATTCCAAACTTGGTGTCCTGCTTTTTGACAGTTGACGTTGAGATTAACTGTAGTGACACTTGAATTCTGCTGATAAATAATCTAAATTTGACATGTAAAACTCGTCCACCATGCTAAAATCCACTTTCGGCAGATTGTCTGCACTGAAAATCCTGGCTCCATTTTCTTACAATAATGTACAGAAACAAAGCAAAACACAATTCTTAGAGGAACGCACAAATCATAACCACAAAACTAATCGTAAACAACTACCGCTGTGAGCATGGGCTACTTAGACGTTCTGACAAATAATGCTGCCAACTTAATTCCAGGCTGTATTACATCACTCAGTCTCAAGGCCAAAGGAAGGTTCAAATTGCTATAATAAATATTTATTTTTTTATTAAACAGTGAGATTTATATTTGAAACAAAGATGCACGTGGTGAATATCTATCAGTTAGCTTTCAAATAAACATATTTGTTTTGAGATTTAAGTATCTAGTTAAAAGGCCCATTATTCAGCCATAATATGCACGCAAACAAGTAGGCTAGACGCAAAATGATGTCTGGTAGGTAAATGTCAAAACCGTGAGACATAATAAAAAAAAAATAGTTGTGATTTAAAAAAAAGTTGACTATCAATCATCACAATAGAAAAATCATACTGCTAGATGGTTTTTGAATTTTGAAAATCGGATGCGGAATAACGATTCTACAGCTCTTGTCGTTTTTCATGCATCTCTACGTATATTCAGAAAATATTTTAAAACTTCGTACGTAACTATCCGTTTATCAAACAAACTTAATTAAACAAATACGCAAAACATGCATTTACTTTACAGTTTCCGAAGCTGTGATCAGTCTATTCCTAATGATGTTTTCTTTTTCTTATCGAATACGCATGGTTAGATATTAGCAACCCACACATCGATAAGAAAAGAATGTTAAACATTACACACAACCTAACACAACTTTGGAAAAGTATTCATTAAATATGGTTCACTTAGACCGACTGTAAACACTGACAGAGATAGATAGACACGGGCACGATTCATGGTCATGACGAAACGAAGTGATTAATGGCGGAACGTGAATGGCAGTCTGCAAGAAAGGTTTGCAATTTTAATGCGCAAATAGTGACATATCATTCGCGTGTGGACAATAATAGGTTAATGTACTGATATGTTAACATAAAAAAATGTCGCCCAACGTGGGGCTCGAACCCACGACCCTGAGATTAAGAGTCTCATGCTCTACCGACTGAGCTAGCCGGGCTACGACCGACTAGAATTAATAGATAATGAATTTTTAAACTACGCAGCTTGCGGAATTTATCTGAGTAATATAATTTAAATAATAATTTTTGAGTTGGGTATTACACATAATTTCCTAAGCCAATTTAAACTATTAGTGAGGTCATTTCTTTTTCACTATCCTGATCTACATCTTCACGTGATGAGATTACTGGGTTCCTTGATGCTGCCTTATCCTTGACGGTGGGTTATACGAGCAGTATTATAATATTAGTCGCCATCAATTTTCTTATCATATTGATTTCGTCTAACCTTCGTCTATTTCCTGCGCTAATTTTTTTCTAGTTAGTATCTTCCATTCCAATATTCCTCAGTAGAAATCGAAGTAATAATCTCGGAGAGCTGTTTCTTATTAGGTTTATGTTTAGTTGCCTACTGTGTTTGGTCTAAATGGTTCAGACAGTGTTGGAAACCATATATGTTGGTTCTGCTTGAGTCGGCCCTCGAATTCTCTGCAGTTTGCTCAAGATCATAATATCTGGATCTGGAACATCAGCTTCAGTATTTTCAACACCTTCTGAAGTAAAGGCATCTGGGTTGAAAAGGAATATAACTAACTTAAAATGGCATTGCTTGGAGTGGAAAACCTGTAGCAGTGTATAAAGACGCTTATGGGTTCCACTGATTCATTTTATTAACTTCAGAATACTCAATGAATAGGTATGCAGGGAAACGAAAATACCATGTACCTAGTCGTAATACAAAAGAATCTATTTTATTGATTATGGTACCATCGTCTTTACTCAGTTTCTGACTCGCAAGTATAGGTATCTAATCTTCATATACTGCCATCATAAGTGTGCAGTAACTGCATAATTGCAAATGTTTCAGGAGAACCGAAAACGATGTAGCAGCAAGTTTTAGTACAATATATATGATTAAATTAAAATGTAGCTTTTTGTTAATAGTAAAATTTTCAATTTTTTCAACAAAACTGGGAATGATTTGATAATATTTTCTTTTTTCATAAAAAAATAAGACTTTAAAATAGCTTCAAGAAAAGTGCAAATGAAGTTAAAACGCAGTATCTAGCAATTTATGATTTAAATAGCACAAATATGAATAGCAGGTTTCATTAAGCATAACTTTTGTTAACATTTTGTTCTATCTCTCAGCGGAAAAAGTGGGGGAAGTCCCTAATACCTGATCAGAAAAATGTATATTTTTCAGGATTGGGCATAGTGTTATACATCTTTGGAACGGTAATTTCATGATTTATCTCTAGATGAGTGCGTAATGTAGTTTACCTCAATATACATACCGATAGATGGATAGATAGATAGATTTCATAGGCATGTCATTTTATTGATTTTTCTCAACAAATATAAATACAATGCCATAGTTTTCTTTACATTAATGATTTCAGCAGAAAAGCATATAATATAAGTTTGAAATCTCTAACGGTTGTGTTCTTTGAATAATATAGCCTACTCAATGATTTAGTGGCGCTGTTATCCG